>JAJMDH010000088.1:142492-214090 GCA_030573455.1 Hanseniaspora pseudoguilliermondii | reverse complement strand
TAAGTCTGCGTTAATATCTCAATAAATAATTTCCTAAATAGGAAATAGGTAAATGCCTCTTTTGAAAAAAATATATCTACCTTTTTTTTTCTCTTTAATTTATAGCGCGAAACAGAATTCTCTGTTTGCTGGTAGCTGTGTAGCTGCTGGTAAGAAAAATAAATTAGTGAAGGAAAAAAAAAAACACAGTGGTATGGAAATTTTCTAGGCAAATATCATTTTATATTGCATTTTTTGGTGAGGTTTCAAACGCATGATAGTATATCATCAATATTAAAACAATATTGTAAATAAACAAGTAAATACCTTAAAAACCATCGTACATACTTAATAAAAATGGCTCAAAAAATTGAATTAAAGGAATTCTTAGAATTAGTCAAGAAGGAACACGCTGCCAACGCTTTGATTACCATCAAGACCAACAAGAAGATCAACGCCAGAGGTAAGACCTTCAAGCAAACCAAGTTCAAATTGAGATTTTCCAAGCACAAATACACTGCTATTGTTGACTCCGCTAACAGAGCCAAGCAAGTCAAGGATATCTTAGCCGACAAGAACATCAAGGAAATCAAATAAAGTAATAAAATTGGACCATAGAGCAAAAAAAAAAAAATTAGCCTATAATTTTATATACAGAATTTAACCTACTTACGAACTACAAAAAATAATCAGAATATAGTTGAAAAATGACAGTAGGTAGTTAGACTGGTTGGATAGCAATCGTTTTCATAAAAATGATTGGGATTTAATATAGTAATACGAATGCGAAATGAATACAATCATAGAATTATTCATAAATATAATAATCTTTGTATTGTTTTATTCATGATATGATATTGTCAAGCCCGATGCATAACACATTAAATAAAAATAAGACAAATATGATTCATACAAATCTACTGAAAGAAGTTCAACGAACCAATTGCTGCACAAATATCATTATACTCGCAAACTTTTAGAACCGAAGATGAAATCTATCTAACACTAATCTAATTCAGCTGTCATCAATGTCTTTTTCACTTTCTTCTTATGTTTTTTCTCTTTTTGAAAAACAAAGTTTAAGAAGAACATAAAGTTTCTTTTGAATTTTCATTTATAAACTGTAAAACTAACAACCTATATAACTTCTCAAAGCCTTTGGCTATCGTAAGCACCATTAGCAGCTTTGCCTTGAACAGAAGAATCTGAGCTATCATCCTGGATAGCTTGGTCAGTAGTTTCAATGTCGTCAACATTACTCAACCTGTCACTACTTTGTTCTGATCCTCTTGAATTGTTGCTTATCACTGAGTTTCTCTTCTGAGATCTATAATTTCCATGTTCATCGAATGTCCTTACATCTGTTGTTCCAGAGAATGAAACTTTCCTATTAACTAAGCCTCCTTGATCACCTGAACTTCCTTTATCAAGTCCTCTGTAACCCGAATGAACAACTTCGTCTTTGGAACCAACCAACTCAGGATTATTGTGCAAAGATCCTGTTTGGTCGTTATTGTATCTGGATTCCACTTGCACAGTTACATTGGCAACGTTTGGTGTAGCAGCATCACCGGTTTTAGTTTTTATGGAGTTGATAACAGCTGGCTCTGGAATCAATCTTATCAGCTCAGCTGTTCTCACCCATCTTCTTCTTCTGGTGTACTTACTGTAAGTATCTTCAACAGATGGTTTTTTCCAAGTATTATCATAGTACACCCAGCCTTCATCAGGCTTTGGATTGGCAATGGTTGGCTTAATGGTTTTTGGCAAATCAATGGTATTGTCATTACTCAAATCCAATCTCCAGCTCTTATCAACCCATCTCCAGCCCATTGTGGCATTCAGAGGAGAATTGGTACTACCTTCAGAGCCACCTTCGGCAGCGGTTAATGGTAACTTGAAGTGTTCTGTATCAGGAGCTTCATTGAAAAATTCATCCGTCCAAGGAGCTCTTTCATAAGCAAATAAACTATTGGTCCACCCTTTACCCAACCATCTTCTTTGGTTTTCATACAAAACGTAGGTGTATCTTATAGGCTTATTGTTTTTCAACATATCAGATAAATCTTCTTCTCCGTCGATACCATTTTTTTTAGACTTGAGTAATTTTTTATGAACAGTTGCAAATAAAGAGGATGACTTGGCATATGATGAAGCTTTCTTAATTCTATTTATGCCATCAATATCCAGACCAGTGATATAAACGCAAATCAACCTAACGATTTTGAATCTCCAGAGAATATGTCTTGCAAGCTTACTGTATCTTGAATGATAACTCAATGCAATGACTCCAAGAGTCAACACTAGCTTTTCTTTAGGCAAGAAAAACACAGTGATGACAATGTAAAATGGTGACAAAAAGAGGGTGGTGATGAAAAGACGTCTTAGTTCATCATTGTTCAAAACAGTCACAGGAGAGAACAATAAATCAAACTTCGATGATACCGAAGACACGGTGTATACAATATCATCTAGGGTAGGGTACGCCTCCATCTGTTCACCGACATACTTATCAAGTTGAGAATATATGAACAGTAAAAGAACACAAAGCAAATGACCTAGATACGAGACTACTAATTTGTAATACAAACAAATTGATATGTATGTCAGAACCATAAGTATGGACGCCCATATGTCATCACTTGTCCATGTAACCAAAGAAAGAATTCTATCACACACAATCAAGTATGGATACAATCTTATAAGAGTCTTTGAAACAGACTTTGGAGTGGATACCAACAAGGGAGAAGATACAATTATTTCTTCATCTTGCTCTAGTGTATTGCTTGAATAACTGGCCTTGTTCTTAAGAACTCCACGCAACGGCTTGTCCTTGATTTTCTTATTTCTATGATTAAATCCTAATCTCTCATCCAGTTTTATAGTTCCTGGGCTAATCAAAACCGCTCTTTTCACAGAATTTGTGCTGCTCGGTGAGGAATGATCGGTATTAAAACTTGATCCGCTGTTAATATCATCTAGAGTAGATGAACCATTGTCTGCCTTTGTAATCGTGTAGTCGTCCTGCTGTTTCTTGGAAATAACTTCAGCATTTGTGTTTTTACCTTTGATTTCATTTTGTGATGCATCAACTTCTTTGTTGTTTGTTGTTTCAGGTGTAGAAGGATCTGCGGAGTTTTTTGAAGGAGGTGATATGGTTATCTTGATATTTGTGTCAGACGAGCTATGTCTTGAATGTGTTTTCTCTTTATTACTCATATCTTTGTTCGATAGTTTATTGTCATTATTGTTTTTTTCCTTTTGTATATAATGAACAAAAGTAAAGATTCGTATAGATTATGGATTTTATTTGCAATGCTTAGAGTGGCGTTAATTGCTTTATCTTAGGTGGGATTGTTTTTTGTTTTGCCCTTGTTTTTTTTTTTTTTGTTGAGATTATTGTAACTGGTAGCGCTCCATAACATTGCAGATCTCTTATCAAATTTCAAAAAAAAAAAAATGTTAATAATTCTTTTGATTATATTTGTCTCATCTCAACCAATTAATAACATAACCATCGAAGACATAAACATCAAAAGCTATAGTATGTTTCAGAAAAAGAAAGTAAATAAGCTTAACCTTGTTGATATATCAGATGATAAAGTAAAGACAAATAATAAATTCAAAAAGAAACTTGATCTTACCCTTAACAAACCATCAAAGAGTGTTAGTATAAAACCAACAAACAGCATTGATATAGCTGAAAATAAAAAAATATACATGGACTATGAACCACTTCTGTGTAAAGAATATAAATTAAAGGGGTATTGTGGCTATGGTGATACTTGTAAGTTTATACACTCAAGAGATGATTATATTAATGAAAACAAGTTAACAAAAAAACATTGGAAAAAGAGTCAAGAAAAAGAAGAAAAAGACAAAAACGAAGATGTTGTTATTGAAAGTTCAGATCTTTGTAAGGTTTGTGAAGTTTCTTTTGATTCAGAACCAAGTAAAAAACTTATTCAGCTAATTTGTCAACACGTTTTTTGTAAAAGTTGTTTCATGGAGCGATTGAAGTTAAACAAAATGGAATGTCCGGAGTGTGGTCATGATTCTAAAGGAACCATGAAACCATACAGATTCTCTTGATATATATACTGATTATAAAATTTTCTTTTTTTCACTTATTTGACTCCCTCTTTTTTTGTTATAGATATAACGTTAACCTTAATGAAGTCTTTATCATTGGTGAATTCCTTATTTATTGTAAAATAATCACCTTCATTGATAGCTTTCTTTTCTGAGCTTAAAGATTTGTTGCTATCCAAATGAGTAATCAAATTGTATTTAATAGAAAAAGTTATCAAGTTTTGCACAATCTGTTTGGTTGGTAAATTTGTCAACTGTTTCAACATCTTCACTGAAACATATTCATTATTTAATAAGTGATAGAAAATTATAGTTGAGACAAATGGCATTGACAAAGTATAAGTTTTATCACAAATGAAATGATCAAATTCCATCAGCCAATATTGATACAGCCACTTAATGTTTCTTGTATTGTATGATTTGTTGTAGAAAGTTTCAAAGTTGGTTATGCAATCCTTTAAAGGATGAGGAATGACAATATTCGACAGCTTATGGTTTTCATTGTCTACCAAAGAGGTCCAGAAAAATTCATTCAAAATCTTCACATCAGTATTGGTTTCCACAACTGAATCAGAATACTTGTCATTTGTCCTCTTAGAATTTAGGTAATCTTTGATCTTCAGTCCCATTCTTGTTATGTCCTCTTTATTTCTACCATATTGAGTGTTCATATGAGTATCCATAATCTGGATTATTGTCTGTTCCAATTCAATATTGGTTCCCTGGCTGCTCATGAGTCTTTTGTTTAACAGCGTGTCATAAACTTTCACAAAGGTTTCGTATCTGTTTACCGAAAGACCATCAAGTAACTGGACACAGGTAGTTATCTCTTCAATTGCTATATTCTTTATCACAACTTCACGATTAATGTTTACAAATATGTCCATATACTTGACGATGATCATAAACCATTGATTCTGTTCAACATTCAAGGTGGTTATGTTATCCGTGTTGACCAAGTCACTACAGACTTCCCTCAAAACCACCTTCAAACAACGATTTGCATAATTATCCGTGGATTTCAATTTGGTTTCCACAAAATCTAAACTTTCCCTGTATAGATGTAACATAGCATTTGTTAGTTTAGACACAATCTCCATGTAATGTCTTTTGTTAGCTATACTTTTAGTATCAATTTGAAATAATTGCGAGCGGAGGGATTGATTCAAATACATTTTGTACATATTATCAATCAAAGGAATGTTTTGATCAACATAAATGTAGTCAATCAAGTATTTGTTATTGATTTTAGCATTCAGCAGATCATCGGTCATGGATACGAATATTGCTTCTGAAACCATAGTGCTACTAGTTTGGACAATGAAAATGTTAGTGAACTTTTCCAGAATTGACTCCATAAAATTTTCCTTTAGTTTGAGAGTGTTTTTTAGAAATGTGTATTCATGTTGATACATTTTGAGTATGTTTGTATAATATTCTACTAGACCGCAATTTCTTTCGATTGTTAAAGATTCTTCTGCAAACAATGTTTCAAAGTTCATGATAAGTTGGTCGTATATCAAACTTGGTGTCTCTAGCAAGAACTCCATATTTTCTAAGAAAAAGCTGAGATGTCCAATTTCTGTTGAAATACATTCATTATGTTTATTTTTCAAACGCATTTGCTTTAGTTCATCAAAAAATATACTGTAGATCGTATCCTTAGTGGAGGCAGTGCTCACAAAGAGTCTTAAAAAGGATATGCCAAAATCTTTGATCTTGATTACTGAGTCTGAGTAAGATTCATCAAGAGCTAGAAACAGTCCATTTAGTCTATCAAATTTGTCTTTAAGTGATGTACAAATGATGTAAAAATCCTCCAAGGAGTTCAAAGAAGGTTTGAATGCTTGAAAGTACTCATCTAAAACATAGGAAACATTGACACAAACGTTCTTGGACAATCCGCTCAAGCACATGTTGTAGACTTTGTTGTATGCATTCTGATAGTCATATCTATATGTATTGTTGTCGTCTGCTAATATGCATTTGACTATTTGTTGGAGAAATTTAATGTCTTCAGTTTCATTGACTTCTGTTGACTTTTTTAATGCCAAGAAATCAACCATCATGGTTAATTTAGTTTTTGAGATTTGTGGGCTCATTATAGCTAGTATTTTTTGGTCAATCTTTTCGATTATTACAATGAAAATTATAAATTAAAAACACAGCAAAAGAAAATGTGCTAATTAAAGTGTATTTTACGATTTGTTCAAAAAAGTTCCCCGTCTAATAATTTTGTCTTCACGAAAAAAAAAAAAAAAAAGTTAATAATTAACATCAAAATAAAACACATACCATTCAAAAAACCATACACATCATGTCTGATTTGACTGCCGTTTTTAAGAACTTGTGTGATGATTTTAGAACTATAGAAACATATCCAATAACTAATAAACCTAAAAGGCAGTTACTACATGATACTTTTCAAGAGGAATGTAATACCCTTAAATTGCATTTAAAAGAGTTGGACCACTTGATCTTTGAAATCCGTCCTTTGTACTTATCTGGAGACAAGGAATTGATGAGCGAGGGAGAAATAAAGCAATTCAACGATGATGTTAAAATTCAATTGAAGGACTTCACCAACAAATACAACTTCTTACATCTGTACGAAACTAAAAGAGTGGATAACCTTAAGGCTCACAAATCAAAGTTAAAGCTAGATTCATTTATCAACAAAACCAAGTATAAGTTTCTCAATGACAATAATGAAAGGGAAAGTAAAAGGGGCAATGGGACTTATGATGAGCAAGTATTTTTGTCTGAGTTCAGAAATGGGTGTTTGGCCTTTATAAACCTTAAGATTGTTGAAATATCAGAAAGGTTTGCGGAGTTGCAGAAAGAGAGATTCGTGAGGGATCAAAAGAGTGATGATTTGGATTTCAATGTGATACACGAAAAGCTGTTGAAAGGTGGACGGAACAGATTGGAGGAAACAGCAATGGAAAACATTGATCATGTGTCATACACAACAGGGTACAGTGATGAATCAAGACGCAAGGAGGCCATAGAGTATGAGGAGGTGGTTCAGCAGTTGACTCAAGAGCAAATCCAAGAATTGGAAGTTGAAAACAGTGACATATTAAACGAAAAGGACCACCAGCTCAAGGAGCTGAACGAAATCACAACCAGATTATTTGAAATATCATCATTGACAAATGAATTGAATTTGCAGCTATCGCAACAATCACAAAACATAGACATGATCATGGAAAACCAAGACTCCGTGAACATTGAACTGAAACAAGCGAATAGACAACTAAACTCCAAATCAGGAAGAATGAACTTTAGTGCAGTGATGGTTTCATACATGGCAATTATTCTTGGTATAATTATTTTGTTTTTGGACTATATAAACTAATCAAAATGTATATATCAATCAATTCTCTTCTTTATTTCTCCAAATGCAATAGTTTTCCCATCTTTTCTAATCATTACTTTTGACAGTTGCTCGTTTTCCTTACTTGTGAAAATTGGGATGATATGCTTCTGTAGAATCTCCTCTTCTTTATTTTCCTCCTCTTGCTTGATTGTTGGCTTTTCTTCTTCACCTGAGAATCCTAAATCCTTTGCTTTCAATGAGTCCATAAATTCTTGTATTTCAATATTTATGGTGGCATTTTTAGTATTACCAGACAGGTGCTTCATTTTTTTCTTGATGATCTCATCACCATTGGTAATTTCCTTTATTACCTTAACCGTGGATACTGTACATGGAATTTCAACATCATTCATGTATACAATTATAGGACTTCCAGGAAGCAATGGTCTGTCCATGTCAAAGGTATCAACCTTTAATTGGAATTTGTCTCCAGATTGTATTTTAGATGAGTTTGTTGACAAGGAAATAATGTCACCTACAGATATCATATCGATGTTGCAATTCTTGATTTTCAAAGTAACAAATTGATTTTTAATAGCAAAGGGTAGATTTTTGTTTGTGGATTCTTTGGTTTCTGTCCAAATGTCATCTATTTCGTAATTTTTGGAACTCAATCTTGGATATATTTGAACCTTATCAGACTTTTTGAAGTAGCCATTGATGACTTTAACAGTTAAGCTTGCATCTTTACCCTTCTGTTTGGTACTATTGTTCTTGTTTTGTTGCTGATTGTCCAATACAATAGCTAACGAATTTTCCTGGTTTATATATTCAGAAGTGATTTCTGGAAAGTCCAAATTCAAATGAACAGAGTTTTTTTCATCCAAAATCTCTATAAATGAAGGTCCTTTGTACCAGGAGTTATCTTTATCCATTGGCTCCACGACATTTTCCCCCTTTATGGAAGACACTGGAATGAAATAAAGGTTGTTGACAACATCTTGTTCAAAATGCAAATCAGCTATCATGTGCAGCTTAATTTTTTCCTTTATTTCAAGGTAACGCTTTTCATCCCAATCAACTGAATCCATTTTGTTCATGGCAAAAACCAAATCATTGACATTGCCAACAAACTTGCTGGCTAACAAAAGATGTTCCTTTAGCTGACCAGCAAATGAACTTTCAAAGCCACCAGTGGAACAATCAACAACAATGGTACACACATTTGACTGTTGGATGGCTATGATTGTTGAGCTTATGTAGTCAGAATGGCCTGGTGCATCCAGTAATGTGTAGTTGTATCCCTTAGGAGACTGGAATCTGGCATATCCAAATTTCTTGGTGATTCCCCTCTCTCTTTCTTCATTATCTGAGTCCATAAGCCAGGCTAACCAAAAGGATTGCTTTCCTAACTCCTTGGATTGCTTTTGAAGTGCTGCTACTTGTTGCTTGGTGACTGCGTGAGTGTCAAGTAACAATCTTCCGGTTAGAGTTGATTTTCCTGAATCAATGTGTCCCAATATACACAATGATAAATGCGGTGATTTTACATAGCTTTCTTTTATGTACTTAATGGCTTGTGTGTCATTGGAGGACTTGGTTAAGGGAACCTTTGAAGCACTTTTGTCTCCTAATGTCATGTTTTTCAAAGCTTGTGAGTTTAATTCAGCTTGTTTGTGGGCTGCAAGTATAATTCCATCCGGTGAAAGTTTGCTAAAGTTGTCAATAGCAGTTTTTTGCATGTTAGTAAATGGATAAATAATTCCGTAATAGTTATCATCAATTTTTCCATTGGTTGAGGTTTTATTCATTTCACGTTCATTGAGTTTTCTTTTTTTCAAACCATTTTGGTTAAGTTCTGATTGATGAGACATATTCTCTTTCAACTTCAAGAACCAATCTGTGACATTTATACATGATATTGGTGATTTTTGAGAACTGCTTTCATGTTGTTCCGGTTTAACAACATCTTCATGCTGAGATATTGAGGCTTTAGCTTGGGTGTTATCCTCTCTTCGACGTTGCTTTAGGGCTAGTTTTTGTTGAAGAGATATTTTTGATGCATTTTCGGATTCATTAGAAGAACTCTGCTCAGTTGTGGATGCCTGCTTTTTGAGTTTTATTCTTTCTGCAAGACTTAACTTTTGTGTTTGTGATGTTGATGATTGTTGAAAGTTATTTGCGTTTTCCTTTCTTTGTTTTAGTCTTTCAACTAAACTCAGTTTACTCATGTTGATCTATGTTTATTGTCGGTGTATTTTTTTTTTCTGGTTTTATGTAGGTGTTAATTTCAAATGTTTTGAACTCAGTGTTAAATTAGGTATCAATTACTACTCCTTAATAATTTTTTTTTTTTTGAAGATTTTCATATAATTTTTTTAAAAAATATTTTTTTTTTTCAATCCGATAATATTAAGTCAATCATCTCTTACTCATCAATCTTTGGAAAGTGAAAAATAATGCCAAGGTTATAATCGTTTCATGATTGATAACATTCTTCTTGTAACTTTGCATTACGTACTTTAAAACTGTTTGAAAAAAAGCAAAAAGAATGTGTGAATATAGTCAATCCTAATGGAAAAATATCTGTTAGTAATTGAAATTACAAATATTAACATTTGTATTCCTAACCAAATAATACATACTTTCTGTTACGGGTTTTAAAACTACCTTTTTCTTTTTTAGCTTGAGAGCCTTAATAGATTCGCTTACAGTGTCTTTGATGTTGAAATCATTGATAAGAAGGTATTTTTTCAACGATAATATGATACCATCTTTGTCGTTTACGTTAATGTTGAAATTCATGTTTTCAAGTTCACTGATGAGATGTGGGAATATAATCTCCATTTGTTGATGCTCTTCTTCATTCATGTATATTTGAAGATCCATATCAGTTTGTAGATCAAAAATCTCATCTAAGCCATTATCATCAGAATAATCATCATAATCGTATTGACTCATTGTTTATACTGTAACTTTATAAGATCTATTACAAAGGCTTTTAAAATTTAACTATTGGTTTGTAGGTCCTTGAATCTTCTTATATTATTATTCAATAAGCTACATTAGTTTTATTATCAACTGACCACAATAAACCCTTTATTTATTTCTTTACCACTTGTAGAAAAAAAAAAGGATATTTCCGTTAAAAGTGAGTTCTTGACAAAATAGATTTTTGTTTTCTTCTTTTTTTTTTGACTGTAAGCGCGTTTGTCACGTTTCCTCAGCACTAAATCCGTTACGATCTTCCAGAAAAACGCCTATTAGAGTGGAAATCCTCCAATGGTAAAAAATATCATAGAAAAAAAAAATTTTTTTTTTTTTCGGTGTACTTTGAACATCATAACAAATATTGAGAAAAATAAAGGGAGAGATAGAGAAAAAAAGGCATATAAATCTCTCTTTAACCTTTAACGGTAATATGTATTGCTGTCGTTATTATCTCATAAATCAGTATGCTTCATAAATTAATACATTATAAGAATGAATTAACCAATATCCATAAACACCAAAAAAAAAAAAACCTCCCAAAATGTCTTTCAAAGGATTTGGTAAGGCTATCAGTAGAGCACCACAGCAGTTCAAATACAAAATGAACAAAGGTTACCAAACAGAAGATGCTGTTTACGAGGACTCTGAAAGAAGATTCAAAGAAATTGAAACTGAAACTAAAAAATTGAATGAAATGTCCAAGAAGTATTCATCGGCTGTCAATGACATGTTGAACCACCAGATTGGCTTTTCAAAGGGTATTGAGGAAATCTTCAAGCCAATCTCGGGTAAAATGTCAGATCCAAACTCAACTGTTTCAGAGGACAATCCTGAAGGTATTGAGGCCTGTATTGCGTACAGACAAATAGTAGGTGACTTGCAAAGAACCTTGAAGCCTGACTTGGACTTGATTGAGTTGAAGGTTGTTAGACCTGCCCAGGAACTGTTGAAGATCATCAACTACATCAGAAAAATGTTGACCAAAAGACAGCATAAAAAAATGGACTTGGATAGACACATGAACACTTTACAAAAATACGAAGTCAAGACATCAGGCTTGGATGTCAAGGCAAAGGATGAAGAGAAGCTGTACAAGGCTCAAGCAGAGGTCGAAATGGCTCAACAGGAGTTTGATTACTACAATGACTTGTTGAAGGAACAACTGCCTTTGTTGTTTGAAATGCAAAATGAATTTTTGAAGCCAATGTTTGTTAGTTTCTACTTTATGCAACTAAACATCTTCTACACACTGTACAACATGTTCCAGGACATGAAGATTCCTTACTTTGACTTGGAAGGTGATATCCTAGAAACTTTCCAATACAAGAGAGGAAACATTGAGGAGCAGACTGACTCCTTGTCGATATGTAACTTCAAGTTGGGCTACAGCAAGGCCAAGTTGGAAATGACCAGAAGAAGATTTGCTAAGGGAGATGGGCCAGCAAGTGGCTCATTGTCACCAACCAGCAGCACCACAGCTGGCAACACTTCATATGGAAGTGGTCCTGCCTATGGTAGTTATCAGGAAACTGACCCTAATGTGACACAGGGCTTTGGAAATGAAAAGCAAGTATACCAGCCATCATCCGCACAGAGCTATGGATCATCCACCCAGGCACCACCTTCATACAGCACATCTGAACACTGCACAGCCTTGTACGACTACCAGGCACAGCAGGCAGGTGACTTGACCATCAGACAAGGTGACCAAATCGAAATATTGGACAGAGTCACAGATCCAACGGGATGGTGGCTTGGAAGATTGAATGGTGTTGAGGGTAACTTCCCAGCCAACTACGTACAACTATGATAAGAGGTTATATAAGATATTGGAAATCACTCCATGAAACAATTTGAACCAATTGATGTAGACATTAATTTTTTGTTTGTTTTTTTTTTTTTTTTTTTTTGGAAGTTGAATTATGCAAGCTAAAAAAGATATAACTTCAAATGTATTAATAATGTTTACATTTATTGGTTATTTGTGTTTTTTTTGATAACATTTAAAGTGTTTTGTCATTTGAATTAATTTATAATTCAGTTTTTTAAATGTTAACTTGTGACATTTTGTCATGTTTACTGATAGTCACATGACAAAGTGCTGGGTGGTTTTTTTTTACACTGCACAGTTACGGATTTAACTCTTTTTAACGCCTTTTCCCCCTTTTTTTTCTTTCTAAAAAAAGCAGAGAATGAAGAAAAACGGAAACATAGTCCTTCAACTCAAAATGTTTCTGTGGCATTTACAATAACGATACATCAAAAGTAATCAAAAAAAAAAAAAACAAAACAGATAAACAATTTGTCTCTTACCGACATTTGATGAAAGAATACACAAAGGAAAAAGATACTTTGAAGTAAACCAACTTTAACAAAGAGAGTAATATCATTAGACAATAATTCATACCATATCTAACTATTGAAACCATAATAAATTTACTCGAACAGAAAAAAAAAAATAAAATGTCGTTAAACAACTCAAACACACCAGCTGTGTCTGGGTCCAAGTCACACTTCATGAAAATCAAACAGCTGTCCTCCAGTAATACCAATGAAAAGGAAAACACGACTAGTTCTCCGAAACGACCACTTTTCTTCAAGTCATTCTCTGCAAACTCTACAAACTCATTCATGTCCAAAACCCAAGAAAGCTCTCCTTTGAAAAAAAACGAAGCATCTGTCAATGATACAGAACTTGATACAAGGGCGATTTTCAACACATCCTTGAAGAACTCGTTGAGATTGGCATCCGCTGAGGTTGTTTTGCAAAGCAACAACCTATACTTTGGGAAGATACCATTGATCATAGCCAAGTGCGGCTCTATCTTGAAAAACAATGCATTGGATGAACCGGGGATTTTCAGAATAGCGGGGAACTCCAAGAAAATCAAGATTCTTGAGCAGAAATTCTCCACCCCGCCGAAGTATGGCCAGGACTGGAAGTTTGAGGATGACTTACTACCCACAGGGTTCAAGCAGTTTTCAGTGCATGATGTGTCTGGTATTTTAAGACGGTACTTGAACAACCTTTCGGAGCCCTTGATTCCATTGGCATGCTACAACAAGTTCAGGTCTGTCTTGAAGGAAAATGAGATACTAATGAGAACATTACTGAACAACACCGGAGCTGCTCCAAAGATCTTCTTCAGCAAGGAGGAGGAACTGCAGATGAAGGTTGAGTACTTGAACCTAAAGCAGCTGTCTGTGGAGGAGTTCAACAAGAATCTCCTGGAGAACAAGAGAAGAAAAGATGAGTTGGGCAAGCAAAGACAGCTCATCAGGCAGATTCGAGTGTGCTTGAAGAAATTTGAGACTCTCATCAAGGAGGACTTGGAGGACTGCAGCAAGCAGACGTTGGTTTACTTGTTGGACTTGTTGTTTCTGTTTTCCCAGCACAGCGACAAGAACTTGATGACGGCAAAAAACTTGGCTGCGATATTCCAGCCATCAATGATATCACATCCTGAGCATGACATGAACCCTAAGGAGTATGAGCTGAGCAGAGTGGTGTTGGAGTTCTTGGTCAACTTTTCATACAAGATACTTCCCAATGTGTTTGGCATTTCAAAGGAGAGGATGCAGGTGAAGAGCTTGGGGCAAGGACGACGCCACAGCAAGTCGCTGTCCATTACAATGAACGACCGAGAGAACATGGAGCTGCTGAGGGTTGTGAACAAGACTGAAAGCGACATTGGTGATGACGCAAGCAACACCTTTGACTTTGAAAACACATCGCCTGAGCTCGACGAGATCTCTGTAATAACTCGAGAGGAGTAGTATATATTAATTTAAAGTGTAATTAAAAAAAATAAGTAAATCAAATCGTATGTATATTTTCAATCTGACAGGACTTCAAAGTGGTCGTCGTCGAGCTTGTGTTTTTTGTGTGCGGGTTCGCCCTCGTCGTCTGAGACCAGGATGACCTCACCATTTTTGTTGACAACCACATCGCTGTGTGTGTGCTCATCCGGCGTGCTTTTCGTGTACTTCTCCAGTGTCTGTGCGTTCACGCTGATCTTCAGAGCATCTGTCCAGTTGAGGAGGATCTGGATGGGCTTGCAGAGTGTGTTTTCTGTGTCCTCGTCGAGGATAAGCACAAAGCTTGCCGACTCTGCAGCTGGCTTGATGATGTCAAACAGCGGCATGGAGACAAGGTCCTCAAAGTCGAAATCGTAGATGACCGATGAGTTGGCCAGGTTCATCACAGAGATGTCCTCGGGGAACGTGTTTCCAAACGTGATTCTAAGGAACTCAATGGTCTGGCCCAAGGTGGTGTTTTTGTTCAAGTCCATGATCATGTTGTTCGTCTTGGAACACACAGTGCACTCGGGGTTTGGCCTGTTCAGGCGGACCATGTTCATGTACTTCCGGTTGCTTGTGCCTGTGGCCCATGAGGTGAACGAGGACTTCAGGGACTGGATGTCGTTGCCAAAGGCCACAAGCTTCAGGGAGTTCAGAGTTGAGAAGCTTGCAATGATCGCGTTGGTGGTGGCTATTGCGGGAATGATGTTTCCTGCGATCTGTTTGATGTCAAACACGGTCTTTGTGGCGATGAAGAAGATTGCTGATCTTATGTTCGCAGCAGAGGCAAGGAACAACAGCGCATCGGCGTCGTCCTTGTCGAACTCCAGGCCAGCATTGTTGTTCAGTCTCTTTCTGGTGATCAGTCTCTTCAATGAAACAATGAACTGGTTGATGTTTTCACTTAAGGACCACTCCTTGTTTTTATCCAACCCCTCCACTTCAACAATCTTGAAGTCAACACTGGACAGGTCCAAAGCCCTTGGTGGTGTTCTTGTTTTCCACAATGAATCAATGGCTAGTAACTTCTCAATGTCATCAACAAACACCTTGTTGACAGTTTTCTCCACAATCTCATCAAGATTCTTGCATTCAGGGTCTGTGATCATCAACACCAGCTCATGGAGTTCATTCTGCTGGCTTTTGATTCGTTGGATCTCCTCCTGGTCATCTGTCCCGTAGTCCTGGTCTGAGGTGTCGTCTTGGATATCCCCAAGAAGCTCCTGAAACAAAAAGCCCTTGGCCCAAACAACACAGTGGACGGGCTGGGAAGGGGTTGATCTGATGGTGCACACTGGGTATGTCTTTGGGGTTTCCTTGCTTGTACAGTCAAAGCACTCTGTTGTCTTGCTGAGCATGGGCATGGCAAAGCCATCGAAGCCCGAGGTACCGGTTTCAAACAGCGGCTTTTTGACATACTGACACAGCTTGTTAATGTATCGCCTGGCCTCGAGGTTGTCCAGCGCATTCATGATCACATCGAACTGCTCGAACCACGCAATGTTGAAGAGCTTGAAGTTCATGATGTTTTCCGTGTATGCAACCAGCTTCGTCTTGAAGTTGGCAAACGCAAATTCACTCACAGCAGCACAGGCAACCTCGGACTTGAACTTCTTGATGTCCTTGAAACGAAACAGAAACTGCCTATTCAGATTCGACAGGTCAATGGTGTCCATGTCAACAACATGGATTTCCCTGTACCCCAGAAGAACAAGGTTCTTCAAAAGCTCACATCCAATACCACCTGAACCAACCATCAGAACCTTTGCGTTCTGCAGCTTTGTAGTTCCTTCCTTGCCAAAGACGGTTTCCAAATCCTTTATCATGCTTGTATGTGTATATTTCTGATTAGGTTTTTTTTTTGTTGAATTCTGTTATTTCGTCATGTTTTTGGTAAAAAAAAGAAAAAATAAAATAAAATGGGGGAAAAAAAAAAACCCGAAAAACATATGGTAGCGAAAACATGCGTGCTTGATTAATTCATTACTAAAAAACAAAAAATACAGTTATATATCATCATTAATTTTCTAGGCAGACTTTGGACTTCCTCCAGACATCGTCTTGTTCATCTTGACACCTTTTCCGGGCAGTGTGCTGTTGTCATGGTCAATGCTCACAGGAATGACATTCTTCATGGTTGGGTGAGTGTTTCTGCTGTCCATCTTCAGCATCATATTCTTTGTGTTGGGGTCGATGGAGGGCCCAAAGGTGCCTGGCTGCATGTACTTGCTTCCCGAGCTCATACCGTACTTGACGTCTCTGAACTGTGGCTGCGCACCAAACATCTTCTCAGGGTACATCATGGGGATGCTTGATGGATACATGGGCTGGACCACCTGGCTTTCCATGGGGATTGGGTACATGGACTGTGAGCTTGAAACTGGGGTTTTCAGGGCCATTGGGACATTGATCACCTGCTGGTAGGGCATGATTGGCAACTGGTCAGGAAGCGCGGTGTTTCGCTTCAGTGTTGGAGGCTTGTTGGAAAAGCTTCCAAAGGGCGTGACTGGGGTGAAGTGTAAAGGATGGTTGAACCCAGTTGAACCGAACTGGGTGTCAAAGTGTTGCTTAAGCTTGGCTTGCTGCTTGTTGAGGTCTTGGAACAACTTCCCAAACACCTGTCTGTACATGGCATTTTCATTTTGATTCAACCCCTCGGATTTGACCTTCATTTGATCATAAGAATATTCAACAAGGTCACAAATATTTTGGAGACTGGAGTTCATGGCATTGAGTTCATCCAACATAAGTTGGTGTAAGTCATACGAGTTTTGGCTTGGCTTTGAGCTTTGCTTGGAATCTTTGCTCAAATCATTTTGTAAATAAACATTGGGTAAACTTGAAACTCTGTGTTTGGGCTTGGGTTCCATATCTCTTATGTTGTCCAGAGACTTTCTCTTCAGGGGAACTGATTCGTGAGAGGTGACTTTTTTCAATGTTGACTTTTTTGAATTGCTTGTTGCCTTTGTGATTGTTGAGCGTCTTTTAACCTTGTAAAGAGACTCAATGTTGTCTTTTTGAAACAGGGAGTCAGCATGCTTGAATTCCCATATATTGTTTGTGTCGCCGGAGATTTTGTGGAATGAGTACATGTTGAGTTGCCTCACAAAAGATGACGTGTTACAGTGCTTGAAAAAGACCGATAGAACCTGAATGAACTTTTCATTGGGAATAATGAAAAAGGAGTCCTTGGTGTTTTCGTTCCAATAAATAACATCTTTCAAGTTTTCATCCTGTAACATGACATATAGCTTTTGGGTGAATGTTGAAGGGTTTAGGGAGTAGGCAGTGACAGATTTTGAGATTTCGTTGAGTTTGATGGGTAAGGTGAATTTTTCACCAGCATTCTCAGTCAGGTTATCCAGCTGTTGATTGGGCATTATTGGTGTATGT
Source organism: Hanseniaspora pseudoguilliermondii (assembly GCA_030573455.1). Classification (NCBI taxonomy): domain Eukaryota; kingdom Fungi; phylum Ascomycota; class Saccharomycetes; order Saccharomycodales; family Saccharomycodaceae; genus Hanseniaspora; species Hanseniaspora pseudoguilliermondii. The sequence goes on along the minus strand of JAJMDH010000088.1, from coordinate 196,512 downwards.
GCTTTGAAGATGATTGTCTGATATTAATAGCAAGGAGGGTGAAAAGGGTTGTCTTTGTTTATTTTTTCTTTTCGATTCTTAAGGTAAAGTCCAACAGTTCAAATGGACTTTGGTAAGCCGGAACCAAAAAAAAAAAAAAAGAAAGAAAGAAAGAAATTAAAAAAAAAAAAAAAAAATATGAATTATTTTGAAAATAAATACAACTGTTTAAAAGATGGGTATTTTTTTGATGAATTTATTCGTTTATCTTAAGTGTTGTATAAGATTAGTAGTTTGTATGATCTTTATATACAAGGTGCTGGTTATTTTTATATTTTTCTTTTTGGAAAAAAAAAAACAAAACTACAAAAGGGGAGGGAATTAAGTTACATAAGTATTAAAATCAATCAATAAACAACATTGTATTGTATCCTATTCTATTACAAGTTTTTTTTTTTTTAGAAAGAAAGTAAAATATAAAACATTTGATGATATTTTTGCTCTTTGGAATAATATTGATATAATCAGTCTGTTTTGTAGGCCATATTGTTATTTTTAGTCTTTTAAATTCTAGAATGATTGAAGAATGCCATTTGTTAAACCAATTTTTTTTTTATATTTTTTTTTGGTGTTACTTGAAAGAGACATGTATTTTTGTTTTTCTACAATACGTGTTTTATCGAAATGGCTTTTATATTTATTAAGCATTCCAGTGATCTAATGTTTCATATGTGTGCTTATTGTTGATTTTGTCAAACATTCTAGGTAATATGTTTTTTTTTTTTTTTATATTTATATTTTTGTGTGTTTATTTTCTTGTGGCAAATGAATGAAACAAGGAAAATGTCCTCAAATGAAACAAAAAAAAAAATTACTCAGAGAATGCTTCTTGTTCTGAAACAAAAATAACAACAACTGTCGGAGATAAGAACTACACATCAAAGTGTCCGATAAAAAAAACAAAAAAAAAAAAAAAAAAAAAAAAAAATGAAAAAAAAAACCCCCTAAAATGAATTTAAACTGATATATTTCTTATCCAAAAGATTTTTTCCCTTAAAAAAAAAAAAAAAAAAAAAAAAAAAAAAAAAAAAAAAAAAAAAAAAGGATTCACTGCTACGAGTGTCCCCCTAATATGTATTTATACTGATATATTTCTTATCCAAATGATTCTTTCCCTTAAAAAAAAAAAAGAAAAAACAACTTAAAGATAAAGTAAAAACGTAGTATATGTCCATTATAACAACAACCAATATATATATCACTTAACATTCAAACTGTTAAAAGAAATAATTACTTCAATATATATATTTAAATGTTACAACAAGCATAATAAATAAAACCATGCACTATATAATGTAACAACTTAAAAAAAAAAAAAAAATGAGTGAAGATAAAACAATCAGTAAACAAGACTCATATGATTTACATTCCATCAGCACCTTCTTCAACAACCTAGACTCTTATCTGAACACAGACAAGATCAAAGTGTACTACAAGCAGTACTTTGGATGGACATGGCCTAGTGCCATTATCTTTTATATCCTAAAGTTTCTTGTCTTCAATGTTGTCATACGAACTTTAAAGTTCTGGTATAACTCTCTGTTCAGAAAGTTTAAATGGGCCAAGCGTATATCTCTATTCTTTTACAAGATTATTAACTACTTGGCTAAAAAAAATAATCATGCCACTGCACCACCTCCTTGAAAACAAAACAAAAATATATATTTGCTTTTATTAAGACACCGAAGAGTATGTTATTTCAGGATAATAATACTAATGTATTGTTTATGAAGAGGTAAAGAGAAAACCAAGTTTCATTTATACATCATTGGAAAGAAAGTCTTTTTTTTTTTTTTTTTTCGTGCTTTTGTTGAAAGTGGCATGGTTAACCTTGTTTTTATTTTTATTTTTATTATATATATTGGAAATGAATATTTTTTTTTTTGTCACCATTTCTGTTTCATGTTACAGGGAGATTCAGCTCACGTGAGTATGTTATTTAGCTCACGTGAATATATTACTTATTTCACGTGATCATTATTTTTAACTCACGTGCATATGTTACTTAACTCACGTGATCATTATTCTCAACTCACGTGGACTACGAGAGAAAATAGAAAAAAAAAAAAAAAAAGGACCCCATACAACACTTTTGCGATCTTCGCATTTTGTTGTGAAACTTCAGTCTTGCCAATTAAAAGCAAATGCGAAAGTAAAAAAACAAAAAAGAAAAAAAAAAAAATAACTAGGAAATCATACTTTCCATACACCATATATATTTTTTTTTTCTTTCAAATAAACCAATATATATATCAATTGTAACAAGTAGAAGAACACCCTCACAAAACCATCTATTATAATTATCCTCATATTTCTACAAAAGTATAACGATCATTATAGATTCTCAACCATAAACCTTCCCCCCATTCCATCATGCTATCATCAACCATAAAAAACACCATTCTAAAGAGATCCCAAGCCACATTCACCAAGCCAGTCACCGTTTCATTGATTGAAGGTGACGGTATCGGTGTTGAGATCACTGCCTCAGTCAAGAAGATTTTTGCCAAGGCTGGTGTTCCTATCAAGTGGGAAGACTGTGATGTTGGTCCAGTCATCAAGAACAACAACACTGCCATTCCAGACGATGCTGTTGCAAACATCAAGAAAAACAGAGTTGCCCTAAAGGGCCCACTAGCCACTCCTATTGGTAAGGGCCACAGATCTTTGAACTTGACCCTAAGACAAACCTTTGGTCTTTACGCCAACTTGAGACCAGCCCAATCAATCAAGGGTTACGACTTCTTGTACAAGGACATTGACTTTGTTGTTGTCAGAGAAAACACTGAGGGTGAGTACTTTGGTGTTGAACACGAAGTCAACTCCGACAATGTTGTTTCCATCAAGCTTATCACCAAGGAAGCCTGTGAAAGAGTCATCAAGTTCGCCATTGACCAAGCTGTCAAGACTGGCAGAAAAAACGTTGTTGTTGTTCACCAAAGCACTGTCCAACCAAAGACCGATGGATTGTTTAAAGAAGTTGGTGAAAGCTTGGTCAACTACAACAAGGATATCAACGTCGAGTTCGAACTATTGGAAAGCTACATCTACAGATCAGTCAAGGACCCTAAGATCTACCACGACGCCGTTGTTGTTGCTCCAAACCTATACGGTGACATCATCACTGATCTAAACTCTGGGTTGGCTGTTGGTTCTCTAGGTATGACCCCATCCGCCAACATTGGTACTGATGTTTCCATCTTTGAAGCCGTCCACGGTTCCGCTCCTGATATTGCTGGTAAGGATCTAGCCAACCCAAGTGCCATGTTGTTTGCTGGATGCATGCTTTTGGAACATGTTGGCCTGGGTGAATACTCCGAGAAGATCAAAAAGGCTGCCCTAGCCACCATTGCCGAGGGCATCAAGACCGGTGATCTAAAGGGTAAGTCTACCAACAGCGAATACACAGATGCCATCTGCGCCAAGTTATAGGATGTTTGATACATCATGATATATATCGTATTTGAATATGAATAAAACAGAAAGTAAAAGTTATGACTTTTTTCATCGTTATCTTTTATATACGTTTGCTTATTTGTCGTGTATGGGAAAAAATTTCAAGCATTTTTTCCCAAATAGGTAATAGCAGCAGAAAATTTTTTTTTTTTCTCTCTCTCCTTTTTTTTTTTTTTTTCGTTTTCGGTAATGTGTCATCGTCAACATTGACTTTTACTACAATAACATAATCTGATACTTAGCAAGTCGTTTTTCTTTTTACATAAAATACCAGCATAGATACCAAGAAAAAAAAAATAAAATAAAAAGAGAATCATTGATTAGAAAAATGTCTGCTGAAAACAAAGTTGAAGACATTCAACAAAAAGTAGAATCTTTGGACATCAAGAAGGATCAAAAGCAACCTAAGCAAGCCAAGAAGAGTAAAGGTGACAAGGCCAAGTCCTCTGGTGGTTTATTCAATGAAACTTACCTATCACCTGAACCTGAGTTTATTGCCAAGAGAGACCAGAAGTTCCAAGAAATTGTTGACAGATACAATGCTGAAATCGCTGCCAAGCCTAGACACGCCATTAAAATTGAGTTGAAGGACGGTAACCTTGTTGATGCCAAGGCATGGGAAACTTCTCCTTTCGACATTGCCAAGGAAGTCATCAACCCAACCTTTGCTGAGAAACAGTGTATCTCCAAGGTCAACGGTGAGTTGTGGGACTTGGAAAGACCATTTGAAGCCACCAAGGACGGTGAGGTTTTGAAGTTGGAGTTCTTTGACTTCTCCTCCGATGAGGGTAAGAGAGTGTTTTGGCACTCATCCGCCCACGTCCTGGGTGAAGCTTGTGAATGCCACACTGGTGCCCACATCTCCCACGGTCCACCTACTGACGATGGTTTCTTCTATGACTTTGCCATCAAGGACTCATGGGAAACTGAAAACCCAGGCTTGAATGTTTCTCAAAGTGACTTCCCAGCCTTGGAAAAGGTTGCCCAGGATGTCATCAAGCAAAAGCAAAAATTCGAAAGACTGGTCATGACCAAGGAGGAGCTGTTGGAAATGTTCAAGTACTCCAAGTACAAGACCCACTTCATCTCAACCAAGATTGCTGATGGTGAATCAACCACCGTTTACAAGTGTGGTAAATTGATTGATTTGTGTGTTGGTCCTCACATTCCACACACAGGAAAGATCAAGGCCTTCAAGTTATTAAAGAACTCATCCTGTTACTTGTGGGGTGATGCCGCCAATGAATCCTTACAAAGAGTGTATGGTGTTTCATTCCCAGACAAGAAGTTGATGAAGGAGCACTTGAAGTTTTTGGAAGAGGCTGCCCTAAGAGACCACAGAAAGATTGGTAAGGAACAAGAACTGTTTATGTTCAATGAAATGTCCCCAGGCTCTGCATTCTGGCTACCTCACGGTGCCAGAATCTACAACACCTTGACCAAGATGATCAGAGAGCAATACAACAAGAGAGGATACCAAGAAGTCATCACTCCAAACATGTACAACTCCAAGCTATGGGAAACATCAGGCCACTGGAACCACTACAAGGAAAACATGTTTACTTTTGAAGTTGAAAAGGAATCATTTGGTCTGAAGCCAATGAACTGTCCAGGTCACTGTGTCATGTTCAAGTGGAGAGACAGATCATACAGGGAACTGCCATGGAGAGTTGCTGACTTTGGTGTCATCCACAGAAACGAGTTCTCCGGTGCCTTGACTGGGTTGACCAGAGTCAGAAGATTCCAACAGGACGATGCCCACATTTTCTGTATGGAGTCCCAAATTGAGTCCGAAATTGCTGGTATCTTTGACTTCTTGGCCTATGTTTACGGTGTGTTCGGCTTTGAGTTCAAGATGGAGCTGTCCACAAGACCGGAGAAGTACGTTGGTGACTTGGAAACCTGGAACGGTGCTGAGGCCAAGTTACAAAGTGCTTTGGAAAAGTCCGGCACTGACTGGGAAATCAACCCTGGTGATGGTGCCTTCTACGGTCCAAAGATTGATATCATGATCTCCGACGCCCTTAACAGATGGCACCAGTGTGCCACCATCCAACTGGATTTCCAACTGCCAAACAGATTTGACTTGAACTACAAGAGTGACAAGTCCGATGGATACGAAAGACCAGTCATGATCCACAGAGCCATCTTGGGTTCCGTTGAGAGAATGACTGCAATTTTGACCGAGCACTTTGCTGGTAAGTGGCCTTTCTGGTTGTCTCCAAGACAAGTTTTGATTGTTCCTGTTGGTGTTGGTTTCCAAGCCTATGCCAAGGAATTGAACGACAAGTTGATCAGTGAGGGCTTCTACTCAGACGTTGATCTGTCTGGTGAAACACTACCTAAGAAGGTCAGAAACGGTCAAATGATGAAGTACAACTTCATCTTCATCGTTGGTAATGCTGAAGCTGAGGAAAGATCCGTCAACATCAGAAACAGAGACGTCATGGAAGAACAAGGTAAGAACGCCACTGTCAAGTTCGACACTGTTTTGGAACAATTGAAGAAGTTGAGAGATGATAGAAGAAACGACAACTTGTTAGTTTAAAGTATTATATATTTTTAGGGTATAAGATCTCTTTATTGAAAAAAACTACATAAGATTATTATTTGTTTGAGAGAAAAAAAAATTTTTTTTCTTCGGAGAAACAAAAACACATTAAATTATCAATAAACACTGTATACACCACGTAAACCTTAGACCATATCGAAAAAAAAATAGATATAGTAACAACATACACCCAGATGACTGAGGAAATTGCAGAATCAAAGAACAACTACAAAGGAACCAAGTCCAAAAGCAACCATCCTGCATTGGGTACAAAGGTCAGTGATGACATTCTGGAAAAGAGAAGAATAGGAAGAGTGAGAGCCGCTGAGGAGTTTCAAAAAAGGGTTGTTGAGGCAAAGATTGTTAGGTATGATGATTTCAAGCTGTTCAATGCCAATGCCCAACCCACCAATGCGCTATCGTTCAAGTATTTCTCCACAGACTTTGGTAAAAAGGATGATCAACTGTTCACCCAAAGAGAAAAGAAACAGATCATTCTTGATCTGAAGGAGGGTAAAAACATTGACGTACAGGAAGGGGAGGAAAACGCAGAGATTGAAACGCTTGTTATTGATTGCGGCTCAAGAATTATCAAGTGTGGGAAACCTGATGACGAAGAACCTCTGTACATAGCCTCAATGGTTGCAACTTTAAGAAAGAATGATTCCATAACAAGTGAACAAAGCGATATACTGGAAGACTTGGTCAATAACGATGAATACATCCAAGCAGACAGTGAGATGAGAAAATCACTACAAGATAGAATGAGATACTACAAAAAGAAGTTCAATCCCGTGGAGGGAAGAAAGGAAGTTTTGAAGTACAACAACTCCCAACAAAGTAAAGTGCAAACAATCAAGGCTGATATCAAAAGACCCAAATGGAAGAGCCATTCTGAAATATGTGATGTTGCAAATGGATATGAAAAGTGTAAATGCCACATGAGAGTCTACTGCGGTGACGATGCTGCACTTTTGGATCCTAAGGAGTACGACATAAGATCTCCATTTAAAAATCTCTTGTACAATGTTCTTGTAGATGATTACTATAATGAAATGACTGATCAGCAAAAACACTCTCTCCAGCAGTTACTAAGTGATGATTTATTTCATCTGATCAAGTATTTGTTGAAAAGAATGGAAACAAGTTCCAAAAGTAAGAAAAAGATCTTGTTGATAATACCAGACCTGCATCACAAGGAAACTGTGGAAACAATGATTGATGTTATGTTCAAACAACTGGGCATATTCAAAATTGCATTGATGACGCAATCACAGAGTATAGCCTATGGAACAAGTATATCCCAGCCGACAACCTGTGTTGATATTGGCCACACAACAACAAAGATCACCACATTGTTTGAAGGTCTTCCGATCAAGAACAGTAGCATCAATGTCAACTTTGGGTATGAGCAGGTTTGCAATTTGTTTGCAAACCACATGAAGAATGTGATCAACTTCCCTATGCAGATAGACATGAACTTGAAGATGGACAGGTGGTTTGTCCAGCAGATGTGTGAGAAGTATTTGACCTTTGATGAGGGAAATTTGGCTGTGCAGCTATACACCAACTGTATCAAGTATGACGACGAGGACAAGACTCTTGCGTACAAGACGGATTTCAAGATATTTGAGGAGGTGTTCCTAGCGGGAATGGGGATGTTCTATGCGGATATCTTCCGAGTGTTGGACATGAACAAATACAACAAAGGACACCGACCTTTGGTTTTGAACAAGGACAGAGTCGATGAACATGGCTTGAAGAGTATAGGGAACTACACTGCATCCAAGGTAAACAAGAGATTCAGTGATCAGCAAACAGACGAGGATGTGCTAAAGCTGGCCATGGAACTGAAGCTTGATGACTTGAAGGAAAAGGCTGATGACGAGGAAGATGAGGATGATGATGAAGATGAGGAAGACGACGAAGACGAAGACGATGATGACGATGAAGAAGTTGAAAAGACTCAAAGACAAAAAGCCAAAACAGAACAGGATAACGCCGAAGTTGTTACCAAAGAGGACATGGATGAGGCCATGAATGAAGAGGATGTTGAGTTAAACTACTGTCCTTTGGACAAGGCCATTGTGCAAAGTATCCTAACCTCAGTAGTGACATCTGACTTATCTATTAAAATCAAGGAGTTGTACAACAACATCATTCTTGTTGGTGGAGGCAGCAACATACCCAATCTGGACATGCTACTGATTGATAGACTGACAATGAACAGACCTGGTATTTTCAGTACGAACTACCTATCAAGTATTCTGAAGGACATTGAAATCCAAAAGGAAAACCAGGATGATGATAGAAGCGTGATTGTTCAAAGAGCGCTGAGCAACTACTATAAGCTGCAGGAACAATCCAACATTCTGAGGGAGCAGCTTCTCCAGCCTAACAAGAAGCAGAAGACAGCGAGTGATGCAAGCAAGGCGAAAAAAATAGCCAACGATGAGGAAACAGGAGCAGCCCTTGTGCAGGAAACTTTCACAACAGTGAGAATCATACCAATGCTTGAGAACGTGAGTGCCAGTAATGTGTGTTTCAGAGGGGGATCGATATATGCATCCATCAAGCTGATCGATGAGATGTATGTGACGAAGAGTGACTGGGACATGGTGGGCTCCAAGGTGTTCAGATACAAGTGCATTTTTGACTACTAGATTATATAGAGTGTTGAGTTTGTGTTCCATTCACGCAATTATTCGGAAATGTAAGAGTGTCCGGTTTTAATCCATTTTTTTTTTTTTTACGGCTACGCGTTATTAATTCCGGTAAAATGAAACAAAAATTAAGCTGTAGGGATTGGCAGCTGGTCCACTGGGAGGAAAAAAAATGAAATAAATCATAAACCACATGTTAAATGTTTATACAACTTATGATGAATCTATAGCGTTGGTATCACTTTTGAAGTCGTTCTTTGATTATCTTTAACTAAGAGTAGCTTCAAAAAAAATCAAAATAGAGAACTGTAACAAACAACCATCAAGACCACTATACCTTTTTTTTTTTCAGAAATAAAGTTCACAGATATTCCCCAAAAATGTTAAGACAATTCTCCCTTGTTTCAAAGAGATTCAACTCCGCCACTCCTTACGAACAAACCATCAAGAACTTGAAGGTTTCAAAGAACGCCAAGGTCCTTATCCAAGGGTTCACTGGTAAACAAGCCACCTTCCACTCTGACATATCCTTGAAATACGGTACAAACATTGTTGGTGGTATCAACCCAAAGAAGGCTGGCCAAGAACACTTAGGAAAGCCTGTTTATGGCTCCTTAGAAGAATACTCTGCCAAGAACAACAACACCAACCCAGACATTGTTGGTGTCTTCACTCCTCCTCCAGTTGCTGCCTCCAACATCAAGGCCTGTATAGAAAAGGGTGTTCCTCTAGTTGTTTGTATCACTGAGGGTATCCCACAAAAGGATATGTGTGAAATCACCAACATGTTGAAGGTCCAAAACAAAACCAGATTGATTGGTGGTAACTGTCCAGGTTTGATCACTCCAAAGGAAAGAGTCAGAGTTGGTATCCAGCCAGTATCCATCTTCAAGCCTGGGTTTGTAGGTATCATGTCCAAGTCCGGTACATTGACATACGAAGCTGTCAACCAAACAACACAAATTGGCTTTGGCCAAACCAACATCATAGGTATTGGTGGTGATCCATACCAAGGAACAACCTTCTTGGACTGTTTGAAGTATTTCGAATTGGACCATGAAACCAAGGCCTTGGTTTTGTTGGGTGAAATCGGTGGTTTGGCTGAAGTTGAAGCTGCTGAATACATAAAGAACTCTGAAAGACTATCCAAGATGCCTATCGTCTCCTTCATTGCAGGTGAAGCCACTGTTCCAGGTAAGAGATTTGGTCACGCTGGTGCCGTTACCAACGCTGCTGACAAGGGTAAGGACACTGCTGCTGCCAAGAAGCAAGCTTTGAGAGATGCTGGTGTCTACGTTGTTGACTCCCCAGGTCAAATTGGTGAAGCTTTGTTAAAGATTGTTAAGCAATAAGCTGTTGAAGGCCAAATGAATATTCAATATATATAGAAAATTAAAAATTAAAAAAAAAAAACGTTAATTATATAAAATCAGTTACAGTACTTATTAATTCCTCTCCTTTTTCAAAAGCGTTGACAAATTTTTATAATTCATTTCCATGTTAACAATAACATCCTTATCGGCGTGAGTGTAACAACCTGTTGCACAAGAAAATCTATTGCTACTACTGACAAATCCATTGATCATGGAAAGATTGAAGTCTCGTACATCCCACTTGTACCCTAAAGTGTAAACTAAATGGTTAGGTTCACCAACAGGCAGAATACCCGAGTTCAGCAAGACAGGGGTATCCTTTAGCAATTTCCACTCCTTCGGCCAAGTTATGTAAAATCCATTTTTCGGAACCTTGAACACCATATCAACTTCATTCACAAAAATCATCTTGGGCTGCTTATTAAGAGCTAGGTCGTAATTCAGCCATGTGTGATATAACTGAGATAAGTTTTGAATACATTGATCAACTCTACCTCCCAAACCCGAGAATGCAATGACTCTAAAGTCTTTCGTTTGGCAGAGTTTTTCAAAGTCCTTATCGTGCTTTGAATCCAGTTTATGAATGCCATCGTATATCTGAATGCCAAAGTTTTCCTTGCTGGAATCAATATAATCTTTTAGGACATCCAGAAAGCTCAGCTTAAAAATAGATATAGACTTTTGGAGGTCAGAGGACATTTGGGTTTCCTGTTTGATCACCACAGTGCCGTGTTTTAAGTAGAACTCTTTGATCTCAACATCTAATGAATCAAAGTCACCAACTAGGAAGTCTGGAATGTACTCAAGACTCATGTCCCTGGACATCTTGTGTTTGGTGAACTTGTAAAGACGCTGGATGGCACCGTCACAGCATATGTGAATATCGGACTGGTTCCAGATCTTGTCGAATATGTGCTCGTTAAGTTTGATATCTTGGTTGAGCAGAAACAGCCCCTGGTATGCATCAAGCTCACCAGAAAAGATGGATTGCATGTCAATCGAGTTGATGTTTTTCAACGGCTTGTGCTCAACCAAAGGGTCATTGTTGGCTAGGTCAAAAATGTCATGCGTGTCCAGGGTCTCTGGATTGACTATGACCTTTTGTAGATATTCCTTTACTTCATCTTCCGGCATTGTAGTGCGATTTCTTTATGGTCTTTTTTGCTATTCCTTCTTAAGTGTAATAGGGGATCTAGATTTATAAGAAAAAGGAATTAAAAAAAAAAAAAAAGTCTACTAAATTGCCGTAGAAGTAGCCTTTAAAATTTCATTTTTGTTATGAAAAACCATGATGCTCAAAAAGGTGAATGATCTGATAATTTGATTTGAGAAAAAAAAAGGAATACATTCTTTTAAAAGTAGCACTCTGTTCAATAATTTTATTAAACATGATTAAAAATTTTTAAGTTGTAAAATGTAAACTTACACTAGTCATGTGACACATTTAAATCCAAATAGTATACATGATGAATGAGGCTTAGCACATCCATTCATTATTAGCAATATCATTGTTTTATAGATCATAAACACTCCATTTTAATTTTCTTTAATATTCAATGATCTATCAACTAATTTCAAAGAGTAAACTTAAAGACAAAGATGACTATTTTTTGAAGTAGTTCATTAGGTATCTCACATAAAACTTATCTCCGAACAACTTCCAAAAAAATATATTTACAAAAATACCATTAAAGGTTTTTTAATTCAAGTAAATTTCAAAAGTACGAAATAAATCTAAAACCAAAAAAGTAAACATCAACAAACATTACAAACCAATGTCCAACATATACTTTGATGTTCCTCAGCAGGATCCTGTTTATAAGTACAGAACAGAAATCCAGCAGATGATGTTTGTCAGTGGGGAAATTCAAAACACATCCATCCTACTAACAAACATGATTGAAGATATGGTCAAGCAGGAAGTCATTAAAATACTGTCAGAGGGCCTGAAATTAGCTATTAACAGAAAAAACTACTCGTTTGGACAAATGACCAGCAGTGTGTATGAAAACTATGTTCCCAATGTCAATTCAGCCAGTTTAACTCAAAGTGGATTCACAGGTAGCAACATCAATCTCCCCCCTATGATTTTACCTGAAGACATTATTTTCCTTATGAGACATGATAGATCCCAGGTGTCTAGATTGAGAACTTATCTATTATGGAAGGACTTAAGAAAAAACAACAAAGATAAGGACAAGGAACTAACAATTCAAAATGATAATGACACAAGCGGGAATAAAGATGATAAAAAGGATAATTCAAAAGAACAGGGTATGAAGCGTACTGATATCAACCTACCGTGGGAACTTCTCTTTATGTTCACTGAACAGCCTTTGAATGATGATGACCAGGACGATAAGATGGATGATCTCGATAGAGAAGAGATTCTGAAGTCTCAAAAGAAACTAAAACAAGCTGATGAGAGAACCTTGAAAATGACCCAAAAGGAATACGTCCACTGGTCTGAGTGCAGACAGGCCAGCTTTACCTTCAGAAAGGCCAAGAGATTTAAGGAGTGGTGTGGCTTCAGCAACATCCAAGAACAAATGGGATATAACCCGAACGGTGCTGGTGGTGGTAAACTGAGTGATGATGTTGTTGATATTCTCGGGTTCATTACCTTCGACATGGTGTGTAACATAACAGAACTAGGCATAAAGCTCATGAAACAGGAAGAACATTATTTAAAGTCTCAGATCGAATCCAGTGACAGAGGACTGTTTGGTAAAGGCAGCGCACTGATTGAGCTTGATTTGAGACCGAGACATATCATTGGTGCTTTGAGAGAATTGAAAAAGACCAGATTTGGTAAATCATCCATAAGAAATTTCTCACAAGGAAGAAAGAGACATAAAAAGATGGCTATTTAGATATATATGTAGCAAAAAGAAGGTATAACCACTCTCAGTTTGGTTTAGAAAAAAAGTTTGTTGTTTTTTATTGTTCCCAATAGATTCTTGGATCTTGATCAAATAAAAGTTGGTTAACTCTTCTTTCTTTAATCAAATGCTTCAATCCTTGGATTCTGTCTATTCCGTCATGGCTTTCCATTTCTGCCAATCGACTCAAAATAAGCTCTCTGTTACTAATATCCACTGCAAACAGAGATCTAAAGTATGGATAGTGATAACAGAATAAATCACTGGAATTGGTGAATTCATAGTCGAGTCTATTGTCATTCAATATGTAGTTTTTGTAAATCATATCCGCGAACTTGATTTTTTTGAGAGTGCTATCTTTGGAACTTTCAAGGTTGACCAAAAACTCATTGATCGTGGTTCTTGTAGGTTGAAGATGAGTTTTTAAAGGCAGGGTATTGTTTTGCATGTATTCAAGCTTCAAGTACAAGTTTCTTGTTAGTTTTGATTTGTTTTGTGAACTCATGTCAGGTGGGGTTCTCAATATTTCCTTCATATTTGGATCTCTTTCCAAAGCAATGCCCTGAAGTTCTTTGCCAACATTCAACTCATAATCTTCCATAATGTTCCATGTGGTTTCTTCATAGTAATTTCTTTGATTTGACAAGAGCTTGTTCACATGGCTCAAATTTTGGAGATTTATGGTACCATCAAGTCTGATTTTAGCCTCCTTTTTTGAAAGATCTTCATAATCCTCCACAATATTGGTATCTTGGAGCCTTGTGTTACCTTTGGCCAAGCTCACCGTATCGTTGAATATCTCATTATCAATGAAATCTAAAACAGAGTAGTCCTGACTTTTTGTAATGTTAGATTTATTTATTGTACCATTCTCTAGTACATCTGCAAAGGAAATTAAGTCAATATTGTTTGAAAAATCCTCAATAGTCTTAAACTTTGTCTTGAAACCTTCGTAAAAACTATGTTCACCTACACTTCCTGTATTTTCTTCTATTTCTACTTGTCTATCTAGTTGTAGTTGTATCAAACTGTGCCTAATGTCATTGTTTATGTTTATGAATTTGTTGTTGTTTTCCGTGTTGAGTTTCAGACCAAGTTTCAAGTTTAAATACGGTATGATTGTATCTGGCACAGTAAACATGAAATTGGTCTTCTGATAGTTGGTGATTTTAATGAATTGTTCGGGGATGGTGTCCAAAGATGAGCATGTAAATACAATAGGTTTCTTGGTCACTTGTAATAACTTAATAATCATTGGGTAGAATAAAACATCCGATCTAAATAATATGTCCACCTCATCAAAGAGAATCACTCCTCCTGATAAATGTGACTTTTTACTTCGATCATCTTTGATTGAATCCTCATTGCTTAAAAATTTGCTTGTACAAGCTTCAAAGCATATGTTGAAAACATCTCTCTTGCCTCGATTCATCGATGCATTTATTTCCAAGATATTGTTTACATTGTGTCCGGACTTTTCCATTTCCTTAAGCAGAAGCTTCAATGTGGTATTCTTACCAATCCCGGTTCCATACAGAATAAATAGAGGAATATGGTCCAGTGGAATCTCATTGCCGTATTCATCAATGAGATCATCATCAACTACAAAGTCATCATCATAACTGTCAAGATCATCTAGGTCCTCGCTGTCATTCAATATGTTTCTTTTATTCATTATAGATTTCCAGTTATGTGCCAATAGCTGTCTTTCATGATCAGGTTTACTTTTCAAAAGATTCAATGATACTTCCAGTTGATACTTCAAGGTCAATAGAGTTTCTGAAGGTATAAGAAGACTCAACTCTTCATAGGTCAAGGGCTTTAAAGATTCTGTCCATAACTCACTATCAGTATCAAGATAAGTTTTAAGTTTTTTAGTTGCTGGCACATCAATTGTTTTTGTTTTTGTAATATTCTTTGTGGGGGTGTTTATCGGCTGAAATTCATTAATGAATCCTGTGCCGTTGTAGTCTATAAAATTATGACTTATAATCCTTTTCGAATAAAACTTTTCGAGATTATTGTCTGGATGCTTTAAATTCGGCTGATAGTCATTTACATACAACTTTTCTGGATAGTATGGGTTTTCTATAAGTTTTTTGGAAGACCAATTGTGAAATCTCTTTAATTTATGCTGACTGAAAAAATTGGTTGGTGTGCGTGAGACTTCATTGATTGTATTACCATTTAGTATTTTTTTGACAGAGCTGTTTCCTGGTTTATTCCTATCTTCACATTTTTCAAACATTTCCACATCTTTCTTCTTCACATATGAATTGCTAGTTTTACTTCTTTTCAAAACAGTCTTGGTGCCTTTATCACTTGCTACTAAAGATCTCTTGGTGGATACAGTCTCAGTGTTTGATCTTCCCGAAAGCAGTTGTTTCAAATCTGTTTTGACTTTTTCACTAGTTATTTTACTTTTCAATCCGTTTGTATTGCTATCTTCAATTATAATCAATGAATCATCATCGTCATTGGATGCTGTGTGCGAGCTCATGAGTTCCGTGTCTGAGTTTTTTATCAACATCACAGATTCATCGATCACGATTGGGTCCTCTAAAGATGAGGTAGGGTTTTTGCGTTTGAAATAATTATCCATGTAAATGATATCACCAAAAGACCATCTAAAAGGCAAGATATTTTTTTTATCTGTATATGCTATTTTCTTGTAATGGTTAGCTTTCTCTGCTCATAAACTCTGATGTAGTAAATTTTCAATGAGTTGAAGTTGTTACAAATACGAAAAAAAACAAAAAAAAAGTTAGTAAAATTACAAGTGCAAGATACTAACGCGTACTGGAAAATCCACTGCAACTGACAAAGAAGTAAAACCCAAAGCCTTTTAGAGAGAAAAAATAAATCCAGCATTGAATAATTAGATAAAAAAAAACGACCCAATCATCCAATTGAAATATTAGTAGGTTAATCATCAAATATATAATCAATTATTATTCATCTTATCCGAATGTTTTGATACTGTTAACAAGAAAAAGCCAAAAAAAAAAAAATCTCCTTGAATTATCCTATTTAATATCTTTCCTTTAGTCTACTGGCAATGGTTCTTAGGTTACCATAGACCTTGCCTGGAGGAGCACCCAGAATCAATGACATGACAGACTCTCTGGCCATTTTTATGTTTGTGTACCCACCTAGAATATGAATTTTGGAGTCGGCGATGACCAGTCTTGTTCTGGTAGCGTTTTCGATGGAGAATTTTGTTCTACCATCCTTACCGGCAATTCTACCAATGGCTCTGGACAAATGGTCCCCATTCAAGGTTTTGACATCCTTGATTTCAAAGCTTTCAATGTATAGGTCATCCAATCTCAACAAGGCAATGGCGTCATCCAAGTCAAAACCCAAAGTGAAGGCCTTTAGGAAATCAGCACCCTTTTGAAGAGCATCTGGATCCTTGGTGAATTTCAAGTTTGTTTTAAGTTCAACGGTTTTGGTTTTTAGGTTCATTCTGACTTGCAGCTTTAAGTGGTCAACAAGAGGAGGGTAGATCTTGCTCCATTGTTGCTTCAAAGGAGCCATTCTATGTGGAGGAACTGGGATTTTTCTCATTTCAGGCTTTATGTTTGAACTCTTGACTAAAGATTGCTTGGTGAACTTAGGCTTACCATCAGCATCCAGCACTACCTTGTTGGAGTTAGAGTTCTCGTCTTCAACATCCATGTCAGTGTTGGTGTTTAGTAATACATCTTCATTTTCATTTATTGGTTCCGGTTTTGCAATAGGTTGTTTCTTTTTCAAAGCAGTAGGTGCTACCATTTTATTGTATGTTTGTATATTTCTGATATTATGTATTTTAATGGTCCCTTTTATTATTTTAGTTAGGCTATCATTAGTATGATGAATGTATTTAGAATGTTAAACCTCTTCAAGACATATAATGGCCATAAATCGTACAAAATGTAGAAAACAGAAATTGAAACGATTGATATTTTTTTATTTATTTTTTGGGAAAAAAAAAAAAGAGAAGGAAGAAAAAAAAAAAGAAAAAGAAAAGAGAGGCATTATTACCCTTTTGGGACACTGCGGAAAGTGTGCTCATTTTCAGGATTTTTGGTAAGCAAAAAAAAAAAACGTACTAAAAGTTTCGGAGTTAAAAAACTCCATCCCCAAACGATCTCTCCTTCATTTTTTCTTTTTTAAACTAGAAATCATAGACAAGATTCTTCACCCTTGTACAGAAATTGAACTTTTGGTAAATCATTCATATATAACATTATCATTACCGTTCAATATATAAAGCAAATTATCTATAATAAAGAAACAAGAGCTAGTATTAAATTAAGCAGTATATAAAGCTAAAAGACATATACTTTGAACGATTCAACATGTTCAATAAATTTGTAAAGTTCAATAGACATCTTCCCAGAAATTTCAATTTGAATTTCAAGAGATTTAATTCTAATAACTCATACCAAAAAAGCCATTATTCCAGAAAAACTAAATACTTATTTGGGGCTTCTACCATACTTATAGGCTCCACCTTATTAACCTTTAACAACCCGACATTTTTATTACAGTCTTTCTTTAAAATCAATGATGTTCTTGTAAGTGAAGATGTGAAGTTGAACTTTGTGTATGACTATATGTACAACAACTTACACTTGAAAAATGTCCAAATTGGATATGCCTGGGAGCAAACTGAACAAGTCCACATAGAGTATGACTGGTCAAATGGCTTCATACAAGTCAATAACCTATCCATAAAGCTAGACAATGATAATATTTTTTTCATCAAAAAGCTGAAGTTTAACATCAGTCTCTATAGATACTTCTTCAAGCATAACAAATCAAACTCATTAGACCTTATAGATATGATTGAAGTTGACGGTGTTAAGGGAAAAATGAACACTGACACCATGCTTAATTACAATTTTGATATGAACAACAACATAAAGGTTAGAAACTGCAAATTGGCCTTGAATCAAAGACATGATTTATTGATATTCCAACTGGAATTAAACAAGCTTTCTAACAAAAGTTTTTTAATGGACTTAATGAACTGTGAAATACTGTCAGGTGAATTTGATAAATCATTGTTCACCATAGTGGAAAAGCAACCGCATATGATTAACGATAAAATTCAAGAGCTAAATGAAGACTTGAAGAACTCCTGGGAGAAGATATCCAGATTGCAGTTCAACAAGATTAACATCAACAAGTTGGACTTGGAGAAGTTTGATTGGATATATGACGGTGATGTAGAGTTTGTAATGGACTTGATGATTCCTAACATGAAGGACACTTCATCTGAAAATGCCAACAACCCATATCTAGTCTTGGACATATCAGTAAAACTCCATAATCCGAAGTGCAGAACAAAATCCAAAAACAAAAACTTAAAAGTATCGAACAAAGACATAAAGCAGATAGCAGATGCATTGAATAAAAACTTACCCGAAAATATGACTCCTCTGTTAGGTGGAATGCACATCTATAATGAAACTTTAGAAATCCCTATAACAAGCCAACACGAGAACACATCAACTAAAAACAGGAAAATGCAATCTTTAGATCATGATGAGAATGTCCATGAAGCTGTGGGGTACATTGAGAACTACTCAAACATGAACGATACTGTTGTGAACACTGATTACACTGTCCCCTTGAACTGCAAAATTCTTGTTGATCCTGATAACTTTGTTCTGGAAAACGTATACGAAAAAATCACTGATGAGTTCTACACTGAGCTTCAGCGCATTGCGGAAATAGAAAATGCTAACAAAGCTGAGAGTAATAAGAAGTGGGAAGTCATCATGGTTGGTCTTTTGGCTCAAGCCCTGATTCTAGGTTTGGGTACATTCAACTAGAAAATTCCAATTTGAAAATATCCTGTATATATAAAGCCAAGGAAGAAATATCCGCTTTTTTTTATTTTTTTATTTCAATTTTAATTTCTCACCGATAATGTCTCAGTTAAATATATTGTGATATATACCAATACTTAATGTTTGATTCTAGGATCATTAATCTTCAACACTTCATGTGCAGGACCGAGTAGTCTTTTGAACTCACTTTTACCTAGATATACAACTTTGCACCCGTTTTCAGAAATGACCTTAACGGTTGCAGCTCTTGGGGAGTCCTCCAATAAGGAAAGCTCACCAAAGTAGTCGTTCTTGTGTAGAACATTGACTTCCTCGCCATCCTTTATTACAACACAATCACCTTGTTCAATGATGTAGAAGTTCTCTCCCACTTCACCCTGTCTGATGATAATTTGACCCTTGGCAACAGTCTTGCTCTTCAAAACATCAATCAACTTATTTCTTTCTGAATCAGACAAGTTCTTCAAGATTGGCAAGTTCTTCAAGAATCTCTCGAACATTGATCTTTGTGAGTAGGAGTTATTCAACAGAATCCTTTTGAATGTGATTCTATCTAGCAAATACATTTTACAAGGGGTCTTGGAGCGCACAGTTGCTTGTCTAGGGGAGTTGTACATCAAAGCCAACTCTCCAAAAGTGGCACCTCTGCCAGCCTCACCAAGCTTCACACCGTTTTTGTAGAACTCAACTTCACCTTGTTCGATAATGTAGAAATATTCACCCTCTTCGTCGTTTTCAACAATAATATCTGTGTTGGCAGGGTACTCGTCATACTTCAAGTTGTTGATGATCAAGTTCTTTGAATTTGCATCAAGGTTTTTGAATAGGAAGTTGGAGTCCAAGCATTTGACCAAACTTTCAGATTCATGATCAGATAGTGCGTTAGTTCCGTTGTTGATCAAGGAGGCTTGCACCATGTGGGAATCTGGTGAAATAATCTCCGCAGAGACAGAGGTTCTTCTGTTGACATTGAAGTTCGGTGGGTGAACGTTATCCATAATGGCCTCGCTGCTGTCCTGTCTAAAGGAGTTGAGGTTTTGAGTCGATACAGATGGATCAATGTCTTCTTCCTTTTTACTGTTCAAGCCAGGAGTGTCCATACTGTAATTAATCTTGAAGACACTGCTGTTTCTATCTCTTGATGACGTGTTTTGTTGGTGAAGGTTTCCAATCGATGTTGCCTTATTTTTAAAGATATTGCCTTGGGATTGAGATACTGAGTTTGTTGGGACATTGTTTGCAACCAACTGTAACAATTTGTCATTGAAGTACTTGTAACTTTGAATGATAAACAGATTATCGTTGTTGATAATGTGTGGGTTGTTGCCAATAATTTCTTGAAAAGATGCGTATTCAGACATGCCTAGTTATGATTGCTTTTTTTTTCTTCCTATCTTAAACAGATAAACAGTTAGTAATGGCTTCAGCTGTGTTTTATTTGCTTAGTTCAAGGAGTTTATTGGTTACTAATTGAATGAAAATATGTACAGATATATGAAGATTTAAACATATGGTAGTAACAAAGGAGTTCTGATCTCCTTTAATTTTTTTCCCCCCCCCCCTAAAAATGATACAAAAATAAAATTAAAAATCTAAAAACAAGGGCAATTACGATCCGACAGGCAGCAGACCGCCTTTTCTTTTTACAGTAAATAGGCAAGTGACAGGGCAACAGTATCGGATTTAAAAAAATAATAATACTAAATGAAGCGTAAACACGATTTTTTAACTATTTTTTAAGCAAGAAAACTTGATTGTTTGATTTTAGGAATCTCATTGAATGATTTGTTTACTTCATTATACTGAAAAAATATTATCATAGCAACTAAAAAAAATCATCACATTGATAGAATAAGTACAAGATTTGCGCATTTTTGAAAAGTGTATCTTTATATGAATAATGAAACTGTTGACATTACAATCACTCATATCTACGGAAAATGGAATTAACAACGATAGCAACTCTACTAGCAATGACTTGGCTATATACTGTATGGACCTAAACATGAACAGCAATCTTTTAGCTGTTGGTTACATTGATGGCTGTATCAAGATCTTTGATTTGAACAGACACGTGCTGATATCCAACTTGGATTCACATAATGGTACAGTTACATGTTTGAAATGGTCAAATTGTGGGAACTTTTTAGTCTCTGGATCTGATGATAAGACCATAATTATATGGAAAAGAGTTGCCATGAAGAAGTCTATTCATTTCAGTTTGGTAAAAAGATTGATTGGGCATGAATCTGATATTCAAAATATTTCATTGAACAGTGCAGACACACTGATGATGTCATGTGGGTTGGATTGTAAGATCATCATTTGGCAGTTCACAAAGCAAACTCAAACTTTCAACAAGGTTATTGAACTGGACAATATTCATAAAAATTTTATCAAGTCCTGTGAATTTGACCCAACCGGTAAGTTCTTTGCCTCCATATCTGATGACAAAACATTGAAAATATATAAATATTCATTCAACACGATAAACAACACATTTAAGTTCAATCTTGAAGTAGAAATCAGTGAACCATTCAAGAATAGTAAAAATTTTAAAATAACTTACTTTAACAAGATGCATTGGTCGCCGAATGGTCAGTTTCTTATAATTCCTAATGGAGCCTCTGGTCAATTGGAAAATTGCAGTATTCTTATAGATAGATTAAACCACTGGGACTATTCATTCAAACTGATAGGTAATGCGTTCCCAATAGAGGTTTGTAAGTTCAACCCTTCTGTGTTTATAAATGAAAGGGAAAACAAACCCGACTTCAGCATCAATGACATCACCGAACAAAATCTGTTAGTTGCTACAGGTGGACAAGAAAAGTGCTTGGTTCTGTGGTCCACAACTAAATCTGTGCCTTTGATTGTGATCAAAAACTTATTCAAAAAGCAAATATCAGATTTGGCTTGGAACAGAAACGGAACTAGCCTGTATATTTCTTCCTTTGATGGTGATATCAAAATATTAAGCTTTGAAAACACAAATGAGCTCGAGGAATTTATGAATGTGACAAATGATGATGAAAGTTTTGCAGTCAAAGCAGTTGATCCCAAATATAACTACAAGTTTTTGCAAAAGTATGGTGCCCTTGGAAGCAAAGCTGAAAATGATGATTTTGGCAATGAAAATGATAACTGGAAAAACATGGAGAGTATCGATGAGGTTCAGATTTATAAGCAAATACCAAAGATATTACCAAATAAATTTATTCTGAATAAAAATGATTCCCAACTAACTTCATTTGATAATAATGAAATCAAAGGTGTGGAGAGTAAAAATGTTGATGAGAAATATAATATCCAACAACCAACTGTGAATATCTTGATTCCTAAAAAGAGGTCAACCGAAAAAAATGAGGATGGTACAATCAAAAAGAGAAGACTTGTATTGCAGCCTGTTCAGTCCAAGATAACTGAAAATGTACCAGAAACCAAGGTGCCAGAAAAGCAAGTAACCAAGCCTCAAGAGTTTAACGAAAATGACATATTTGAGCTGAAAACATTGTCTAAGTCTAGTTTGAAACTACCAAGACTGGGGTACCAAACTTTAGTCCAAGGACTCAAAGAGAGTGACTTTCCAACTGAGCAAAGACAAGTTCTCTTTGATGACTCTAGAGCTATGGATGAACTGACCTCAAAACTTGCATTGAATAAAATGACAATGTCCTCAGTTCTACCGGATACAGATTTGCATGTCCAAATTTTTAAGAGCATGAACATGTCGTTTGAAATCCGTAACAATAAGGAACGAAAGATGATTTATGATCCATACAACACTGGCTCTTTGTTGGACACTGATTTGTCGAACATAACCAAGATGGAATGCTACTTGGATGGAAAGTTGATGTGGGATTATTTTTGTATTGAAAACATCACACACCTTGTTAGTATCAACCAGGACAAATTGCTTATGATCTTGGATGATCATCAGGCCATCATTCTATCAAGTAAATCAGGAATGCCCTTAACTAGTAAAATATACTTCAACGAGCCTATCGTTGAAGTGAAAATATTTGGAAATAACCAAGGAAGTGACGAATATCATGTTTTGTTAATCGGAATTAATGGGACATTATCAGTGTTGAATGAAAGACAAACATTGATTAAGGAAATAAGCATAACCAATCTGCTTTATGATCCACTTCTAGAAATCGGTGATCTATCTTTCAAACCGGTGAAGTGTTTAAAGAAAATTTTCTCAGTAAAATTTGATAAAGAGAACCATCAAATACAGCTGACTTTGCTGAACTTCAGAAATCTTTATTGTTCAGAACGGGAAAAGTATAACTCCAGCTTAACCAAAAACCATCGAACCAATAAACAATTCAAGATGAATGAAAACAGTATCATCAGGGAGTTAAGAAGAATAAATTACAAGTTTGGAAATAGCTCCTTGCTGAGTACTGAAAGGTATATCTACTGCTCTCGAATGGGATGTTGGAAGATGGATTCCTCAAGTTGATTAAATCCCGCTTGGTGTTTTTCACCGGCCCGGTGGTGGGTTTTCAAGGATGCTCTTCACGGAGTTTAACTTCCTGGGCCAGGCGGCGTAGCGGTCACCGATAACGGCAGGATTCTTTTGAGGAAAAATGGGCAAAAAAAAAAAAAATGGAACCATACATCTTGCCTTTAAATGTGTTTTTTTTGGGGGATTGCGTTTCGCAGTGGGAAAAATGATTCCTTATACAGTATTTTCAAAGTGCAATGGTTATATAGTCATTTCTGAAAAATTTTATATAAATGCTTCAATGGAGTTAGATTTTGTTTTGAGTGCTGTTATTGATTTGAAGTTTTGATAAGAAGACTAGTTTGTTAATAACAGAGAAGAGTAGATTGCAACCAAAAATCAATATATATAATCAATCATGTCTGCTCCTAAGACTCTATATGACAAAGTATTTGCTGACCATGTCGTTCACAAAGATGAATCTGGTTCCTATTTAATCTACATCGACAGACATTTAGTCCACGAAGTCACCTCTCCACAAGCCTTTGAAGGCTTAACCAATGCTAACAGAAAGGTCAGAAGAACTGATTGTACATTAGCCACCGTTGATCACAACATTCCTACTGTCTCGAGAAAAAACTTCAAAGATCTGGACAGTTTCATTGAGCAACAAGACTCCAAACTACAAGTCAAAACCTTGGAGGAAAATGTTAAAAAATTTGATGTCACCTACTTTGGTATGACTGACTCCAGACAAGGTATTGTTCACGTCATTGGTCCAGAACAAGGTTTCACTTTACCAGGGACAACTGTTGTTTGTGGTGACTCTCATACTTCTACCCACGGTGCCTTTGGTGCCTTAGCCTTTGGTATCGGTACATCTGAAGTTGAACATGTTTTAGCCACCCAAACTTTAATTCAAGCCAAGTCCAAGAACATGAGAATCTTTGTTGATGGTGATCTAGACGAAGGCATAACCTCCAAGGATTTAATTTTACATATTATCGGTGTCATCGGCACTGCAGGTGGTACAGGTTGTGTCATTGAATTTGCTGGTAAGGCCATTGAAAACCTATCCATGGAAGCCAGAATGTCCATTTGTAACATGTCCATTGAAGGTGGTGCAAGAGCCGGTATGATCAAGCCTGATGAAATCACATTTGAATACATTAAAGGCAGACCACTAGCTCCAAAGGGTGAAGAATGGGATAAGGCTGTCAAATACTGGAAAACATTATACTCTGATGAAGGTGCTCACTTTGATCATGATATTGTCATCAAGGCCAAGGACATTGTTCCAACAATCACTTGGGGTACTTCTCCACAAGATGCCCTACCAATCACCAGCGCAGTTCCAGATCCAGAACTAGTTGAAGATCCTATCAAGAAATCCGGTATGAAGAGAGCATTGGAATACATGGGATTAACTCCAAACACCCCATTCAAGGAGATTCCTATTGACAAGGTATTTATTGGTTCTTGTACCAACTCCAGAATTGAAGATTTAAGAAACGCAGCCAAGGTGGTGAAGGGCCACAAGAAGGCTGATAACGTCAAATTAGCCTTGGTGGTACCTGGTTCTGGGCTAGTCAAGAAACAAGCCGAGAAGGAAGGTTTGGACAAGATCTTCATTGAAGCTGGCTTTGAATGGAGAGAAGCCGGTTGCTCCATGTGTTTGGGTATGAACCCAGATATTCTAGATCCTGAAGAAAGATGTGCCTCTACATCTAACAGAAACTTCGAAGGTAGACAAGGTGCTAAGTCTAGAACTCATTTGATGTCTCCAGCCATGGCCGCTGCTGCTGGTATCAAGGGTAAGTTTGTTGATATCAGAGAATTTGAATACAACTCCTTTGATGAACACAAGCCAATTGAGGTCTCATTTGAAGATGAAGACAAGGAATTACAACAAGCTGTTTATGAAAATGAAAAGGAAATTGTTTCTGAAATCCCATCAAGTGACAAGTTATTGGACATCCCACAAAAGTCTGCTGGTGCTGCCACTGAAACCGTTGATGTCCAATCTGCTGATGCTCCAAAGGGAATGGATCCATTCACCGTATTGACCGGCACAGCTGCTCCTTTGGACAAGGCCAACGTTGACACCGATGCCATCATCCCTAAGCAATTCTTAAAGACCATCAAGAGAACCGGTCTAAAGTCTGGTTTGTTCTACGAATGGAGATTTACTAAGAACGCCGAAGGTAAGGATGAAAAGACTGACTTCGTCTTGAACTGTCCTCCATATGACAAAGCTGAGATTTTAGTTGTTACTGGTGATAACTTTGGTTGTGGTTCTTCCAGAGAACATGCTCCTTGGGCCTTGAAGGACTTTGGTATCAAATCCATCATTGCTCCATCATTTGGTGATATCTTCTACAACAACTCCTTCAAGAACGGTTTATTACCAATCAGAATTGACCAAGAAGTTATCTTATCCAAGATCTACCCATTAGCCACATCTGCCAAGGGTATCACCATCGACTTGGCCAAGCAACAAATCTTATCTGCTGAAGACAACACCGTTTTGGTCGACCACTTCGATGTTGAACCATTCAGAAAGCACTGTTTATTGAACGGGCTAGATGACATTGGTATCACTTTACAAAAGGAGGAATACATCAAGAAATACGAAGCCAACAGAAAAGTACAATTCTCGTTCTTGGAAGGTGGCAGTAAATTGATCACCCCAATCAAGGGAACGAAGAAGTCCCCATACGGCAACACTGCTGTTGAATGGTGAACGTTTGCTTATGTTTAACATGATATTTAAAAAATAAACTTGTATTTATTCAGATATATACTCAGATTAACCTTATTTATTGAAAAGAATTTCGAACTTTGCGTTATATACAGATTATCTTAAAAACCAAATGGATTATTGACAGAAGCATTGTTCAAGTTAGCAGCACCGCCTGTTTGCTGAGGCGCATTACCAAAACCGAATCCTGTAGGCTGCTGCTGCAGCATTTGAGAGTTTTGGTTATTGTATATGTTGTTTTGCTGGGCAAGGTTAGGCATTTGCTGTGGTTGACCAAATGATGTTTGTGGCAGTGGCGCCAAACCTCCTGTTCTTTGTAAAGTCATACCAAATGAAGATTGGGGTTGGAAACCACCGGTATATTGTTGACCAAAAGTGCTTTGAGGCATTGGCATGGCACCACCAGTCATCTGTTGACCAAAAGTGCTTTGAGGCATTGGCATGGCACCACCAGTCATCTGTTGACCAAAAGTGCTTTGAGGCATTGGCATGGCACCACCAGTCATCTGTTGACCAAAAGTGCTTTGAGGCATTGGCATGGCACCACCAGTCATCTGTTGACCAAAGGTATTTTGGGGCATAAAAGCTTGGGTTTGACCAAATGTCAAATTAGGCATGGCACCTCCGGTTGTTTGGCTTAGTTGAGGAACACTTCCAGCAAAGCTGCCTTGACCGAATGTGGTAGCAGGAACCAATCCCATACCAGTCTTCTGCACTGGCAATATCATACCTCCAGTGACCATTCTTCCAATTGGCTGGATACCGGTGAATGAAGGTTGAAGCATCATACCACCAGTGATCATTGGGATGATACCCATAGGCAAGATGTTTGCACCACCTGTTTTGAAAGGATCCAATGGAGCGGCAGCAGCTGGTGCAGAGGTTTCAGCAGCAGCAACTGGCTTAGGTGTTATGGCAGGCTGAGCGCCTGTGGCAGCAGGCTTCAAATCTAATAAGTCTTGGATTGAGTCAACTGACTTTTTGGTGTGCATGGTTGGCTTTGCAGCCCAGTTGGTGTCTTCAATAGCAGGTTCTGGAGACTTTGAAGCAAGAGGTTGATTTCTACCAAACTTGTCATCTAAGTATTTCATTACCCTTAGAATATCTCCTTCCTTCAAACCTAATGATCTCAACAGAGTAGCATCAATGGATGGTAAGATATCTTCTGTTATGTCTTCCCTCTCAAAGTTAATGGTGTATCTTTGACAGTTGTTGACATCAACACCCGTTTTCAAGAAGAATTCAAACCAGTCATAGTAAGGTAAGTTAGGATTTCTACCGGTCATATCATTTTTCAAAGGCTTAGCAGTGTTACCTGTTTGTTGAGGTCTTGGTGGTTTAACAGGGGCAGGAGAAGAAGCAGCGGAGCCTGAGATTTGTAATTCTTTCAATCTAGCAAAGTCTCTTTCTTTTTCCTCCCTTAGTCTCTTTCTCTCTTGTTCCAACAATTCTCTAGCCTTTCTCAACTCTTCAACTTCTCTTTCTCTGTTTTCTCTGTCTTCTCTTTCCTTTAATCTTCTGCGTCTTTCTCTTTCCTTGTCTCTGGCATCAGTTGGTTGTGCTTGCAATGGTTCTTGAACAGTACGGGTTTGAGGCTTGTATTTGTCCAATGAAAATCCAGTGGATTTTTCCACATACTCCAAGTCCTGTAAAGACAATTTTTCAGCTGGAACAGCAATTTTTACACCATTTGTTTTATGCAAATGAATCTTACCTTGAGAGGCACCAATAAGTTCTGCATCAACCTTGAAAGTTGCAGATCTGTCAACCCATGATCTGATTTTCTTAGGATTTGGATAGTTTCTTTCCTTTGACGATTTTTGTGGTGACTTATTGTTTCTATTTGATTGACTGCCATTGGTTTTGGAAGAAACTGAGGCAGATCTACTGGATCTTGTGTTTTGTGAAGCATCATCTTTCCAAGATCCTGTGGTTTGTGGTTTTAATTTAGTGTTTGTGCTAAATTTCGAAGATGTCTCTGATTTCTTTCCGGTTAAAGATCTCAGCAACTTCTTGGTCTTGGATTCTTTCTTTTCTGGTTCAATTTCATAATCATCATCGTCTGCACTATAATTTCTTGTATTGGTCTTTTTGGAACGAACATTGTACTCATCTGAGTCTGCGATTGATGTCAATTGGTTGACTGCTTGAATAAATTGACTGGGAACCAATCCTCTTTTACCTGGTTGATCAACCTTTTCAACAAGGGTCCAGTCTCTGGAGTTGGTATCATTAATAACATAAACCTTTTCACCTGGTTTAATGGTTAATTCATCACTGGATTCAGCAATAAAGTCAACAATAACCTTAGCTGTCTTTTTCTCTCTGATTTCTTGTTTTCGTTGTGGAGATACAGTTGAAGCGTTTTTGATTTGATTCAATGATTTTGAAGAGGCACCCTTAACTTCACATAATCTGTCGTAAATGGCCCTTCCAACGGCTGAGGTTCCAGTGTGTAACTCCAAGGAAATAGAAGGGCTCACTAACTCTAAAAACAAATGTTTTTTCTCCAAATCAAAGGAAACCAGCTTATTCAAAGTCCATTCCTCTGGTCTTCCTCCTGGTGAATTTTCAGAGTGGAAAGTTAGGAGTGTATTGCCGATAGTTAGTTTAGCTTTAACTTTTGTAGATCTGTCAACAATTTCCTGAATATGCCAGGATTCAAAGTCTTCATTGGGTTGTTCTTCAGAACGAGAACGATATTCGTCTTGTGAAGGAGCCTTGTAGCCGTTTCCTGTGGTTGTTGGTCTCATAGGCTTTGGAGGAGGAGCTTCATCTTCTGGCTCGTCATCGTTGCTTTGTTGATAAGAGTCGTTAATATTAGGCAACTTAGGTAACTCTTTTTCTTCACTAAGACTCTTGTGCTTAGGAGGAGGTTGGAATAAATCAACAGAACTTTGAGGAGCTGGAGTCTGGCTATTGGCCATTTGTTCTCTATCGAATCTGACTGGAGGTGGAGCAAATGAACTAACATCAACAGGAGCTGGCATTGAAGAGGGGCTGTCGTCTATTTTCTCAACGTAGTTGGATGGAATAAACCCATATTCATCGTCCTCAATATTGTCTCTTACTGTTTTTACTAAAAGCCAATCAACATCAGAGTCATCAAATACCTCAAAGGTGTCGTTTTCTTTAAAGGCAATTTCTTCCTCTTCGTTTTGAAGATCTTCATAATCATACAAAGCCTTACACTTAAAGATAGGCTCAGTTAGTAGCTCAATATAGTTGTTTGGAACCAAGCCTATAGGCTCCTCCACATCAACACCAACTAATCTTTTTTTGAAAAGCCACCACCCTTCGTCACCATCCTCGATTTGATCATTGATAAGGTAAAGTATGTCGTTTTCCTTTATGGATAGTTCTTCATTAGCATTTTCAGGTGCTGGGACATAGTCAAAGACAGCCTTGTACAGGCCTTTAAAAACAGTCATTGATATTTTATTGTCTATAGCAAAATTGTTGTAGTGAATAAATGATTATATAAAAGGAACCAAGATTTTTTTGTATAACACAGGCAGCAATAATCAAACAGGTCTTGATAATAAGTGTTAATCAAATGTATATTGATATGGTTTCTTTTTTATATGATTGATCTGTGAATTTAAGTAAACAAAGTTGTAGTTTTGCTTGATTGAACACCCGTGCCCTTGTACCGCCCCCTTTATTTTTTTTCTTCCGTGTGGGCTAAACTTGATATAATTTAGTTGAGGCGCTAAAAAATTAAATAAAAATTTTTTTTTTTCAGGCTGAGGTTTTGTTTGATTTGTTCATAGGAGTTAGTTACCCGACGTGTGCTTTCCCATTTGGGACTACCTGAGTAAATCTACTATTTTTTTTTTTTGCTAAGCGTGTGTTCTGGGTGTTAAAAAAAAAAGATATAGTGTAATGATGTACACACATAATCTTATATCACTATTACAAGAAACTATATTAGTTGATAAGATAAGGACAATAAAACCAAGATTCAATAAAAATTAATACTTACCAAGTCAAAAAGATGTCAGGATACGATAGACATATTACCATTTTCTCACCTGAAGGTAAGCTTTTCCAAGTTGAATATGCCTTCAAAGCTGCTATCAACAACACCAACTTAAACTCCCTAGCTATATCATCTGACAACAACAACGAAATCACAGTTTTGATCAATGAAAAGAAAGTCACTGACAAACTTTTAGAACCGGAAACCATCAAGTATATTTTCAAAATATCTGAGAACATTGGATGCTGTGTCAATGGATCCATTGCCGATGCTAAGAACTTCATTCTAAGATCTAAGGCTGAGGCTTCTGAATTCCAATACCAACAAGGTTTTGAAATGCCTATGGATGTTTTAGTCAAGAGAATGAGTAACTTGGCTCAGCTATATACTCAAAAGGCCTACATGAGACCTTTGGGTGTTATTGCCACATTCATTTCCTTTGATGATGAAAAGAATGGTATGATTTATAAAATGGATCCTGCTGGGTTCTACTGTGGTTACAAGGCCACTGCCACTGGACCTAAACAACAAGAGTTGAACTCCCATTTGGAAAAGTTACTGAAAAAACAGGCCTTGAAATCAGCAAGACCTAATGAACTGGAAAGAAAATACGATGATGAGGATGATGACAGAATTGATATTGTAAACGAGAATCATAACGGAAAAGACACCTGGGAAGATGTTGTTGAAAAGGCCATACGTATCATGTCCGAGACATTGGGCCAAGACTACAAACAAAGTGAACTAGAAATTGCAGTAGCTTCAAGAGAAACTGGGTTCTTTATTTTATCAACTGAACAAATTGAAGAAAGACTTGCAGCTATCGCTGAAAAAGATTAGGATTGCCTTTACTATGTATTGTTTATGAACTTTTACAGTGTTACTTTATTATTATTGAGTTTTCTCATTGTAACTATTGATTGAAATGCGATACATACTTCTTATATAATATAAAAGTGTTTACCAAATCTTTGGTTTGTTCTTTAGACATTCTAATGTTTGTTTTATCACTCCAGTCTATCAATTCCTTTTCATTCATCAAGAGTATTTCCTCGATATCAAAGTTGGGATTTTTCATCACTAAGTTGGTAAACTGTGTCGGTAGGGATCTTATTTTATCATCACCTAGCAACTTGTGGTATGAAGTGCCTGTTTTATAATCATCCAAATGTTGATTTTCAAGATCCTTCCCTGTAAAATTACTTTCGTATTCACTTACAAATATATTGTTATCTTCCAAAGAAATAGCTCCACCACCTAATTTGATCTTACACAGCTGAGATAACTCTTCCTTTTCAAAAAGTACTTTTTCAGATATACCCATATCGGATAGTGTCTTGATAGTTTCATAGTATGACAGTTTACTGTTATCCACTGAAAACCCCTTCTTCTCGGTAAGTTGATTGTAATACTCTTGCTCAGCCTTTCTATCAAGTAAATTTGGCTGCAGATTGAGAAGATCGTAGGTGTAGTTTTTGTTGGAGTATATAGATTGGATGACGTCTTCATCACTATATGTTTTGGTGACTTTGTTATTTTCTGTGCTCATCCTTCAAAATTATTGTATAGTTTTATTATTTAGTTATTGTCTTGGTTTTATTCTAACACAAATTTCAATAACATGAAATTCTTTGAGGAAACTAGTAACCATAAACAAAAGCATTAATGACTCTCATTTTAAGTGTATGTTTTGTTTTTTTTCTCACCAATTTTTTTTGTAAAGTCGCTACCATGTTTTCTCATTTCTAAAATAAAATAAAAAAAAAACAAAACAGCTCCTTTATTACGGAGATAATATCCTCAGCATGTCAGCATAGTTTACAGCAATTTTGGCATTTAACTAATAATATATAAAGCATTTATTCAACCCAGTTCAACGTTCATTATATGACATATGGAATAAATAAGTATGGGCAGTGTTTCTTATACTCAACCCAGTCATCACCGTACTTTCGTTGACACTTCAAGTCATCTCTTATGGCTCTATGAACTAACACGATGAAGAAGAAAACAGGGAAAAACCATGGGAATGGAGAGCTGACACCACATGCCAAAGCCCAGGTCAAACACTGTGTCCAATCCGCAGTGTAGTGAATCTTTCTGGCTAACTTGTACCAACCATCGATCAACAAGACAGATCCAGTCTTGGTGGTGATGTACTTAGGATTCTTCAGAACTTGCTTTGGCAAGAATGGGAATGTTTTTCTGACAGACTTGTCACCAGACATTTGCTTTCTGAATGAATTCTTTTGACCATTGGTTGTGTCAAAGAAGTAGTAGGCAAACAATAACATGAAGATCAAGAAGTAAAAGTACTCATTGGAGATGTCGTATTGGGCAGGATCTTGGTAAAACAAAAACAAGGTACATTGACAGTAAGTGTAAGGGACACCAGCAACGTTCCAGAAAATCAGCATGAAACCAAATTTTTCATAGGCCATGTCCCAGGTTGGAACAATAAGTTCCTCACCCTTGGCACAAGCGTTAACATACAGATAGTGACCCAAAAGTACCACCTTCAAGGAATTTGATACTGAGCCTGTTGTTTCGTATTGTTTCAAAGTAGTACCCAAAGTTAAAAAGAATAAAGTGAACCAAGGAATTCTGACTTCAAAGAACATCTTCAAATCCAAAATCCCCCATCTTGGATTCAATGGAGCACCCATGAAGAAATCATAAAGATGGTTTCCTGTCATTCTGAAGTAGTCCTTGCTGATGAACAAAGTATACAAGTACAAGCCTATGGAGAAGGCAAAACCGGTCATGATGGCACATGTCATGATTTCACCAAACATATCAATGATGGTGTAAAGCTTGAACAGATTTGTAAAATGAAGGAATAAAACTAGGATTGTTGTGGTATAGAAGGTCCACATGGCATTGCAGAAATATGGTAGCTGTTGGCCATTTTTGTGAATCAATGGCTGGCCCTTGGTGTACACACCAGGCAATGTGTAATAAAAGATGACTTGAGCCACCCAGAATACACCAAAGATTGTCCAGGCCTTAGCTGAAGGTGGCAGAGCATAATCTCTGATCAATGTCCACATGTGTGAGATGAATTCCACGATTGACTGGCCATTGCTAGGAAGTGGGAACTGTCCATTATAAAAACGAGCACCAATCCACATGTAGTACATCAAGGCAGGGAACCCAATGCACATACCAATGACACCAGCAGGCCCACCAAATTCATATTCGATGTCTTCCTTGTCTAAGTATTTTTTGGACATAACATCAGAGTTCTTTTTTGTAGTTGACGTGTTAGCCTTAGGAGTCTTAGATGACCCTGGTTTTCTATGTTTGATTTGGGCAACCATTTTTGGAGTATTTGGTTGATGTATGAACCAGTTTTTTTTTGTTTGGTTCTGAATTTATAGGATTATTTATAACTCTTCAATGTTAAAATATAAGACTCTATCTTTGTGGGACTACATAATCAAGCTGAAAATTACAACTTTGTTAGATCTAGCTTGAATTATTTTTCAATTTTTTACTATTTATTGTTTTCCTCTTTCCCGATTTTCCAAACCAAAATTTTTTTTTTCAGAAAATATATTTTTAGATACGAGAATGCCGTTATATATACGAAGCAAATGCTCTTGTCACTGATTTGAGAAAACAAAGGGTACGCTGAAAAGACACTTAAAATGCAGATCACCATCAATTCAAGGTGCTGGAAATAGCTTGTATACCTCTAATCATATGGCAATCACCTACTTATCATAAAAAGCTCTCAAAAAGAATTTGCATGTCTCCATTTATTTTCTTATGGTGATATATAATTTCATTAAAATGGTTCATTCCTTGCTATATACTGTATACTCTACACATTTATAACTTTCCGTTAACTTTCAAAACTTGTTCAGCAGTATCCTTGACAGTTTGATCCAAAGAAACAAACTCAAAGCCTAACAGTTCCTTAGTTCTTGAGTTATCGATTTGTGCTAGTTCTTGAGCAATGTTGTCATCTCTGTGAGGAGTACCAACAGCAATCTTACCCTTTAATGAGGGAATCTTGTTTAAAGCATCAACAAGGGATTGGTTACCAAATCTGCCAGTGGATAAGATTAATCTTTCACCGTTGAACTTCTTCGAGTCCAATAGTGGAGCAACATGTGCCTTGGCAACGTCTCTTACATCAACAAATGCCCCCTTAACGGATTCATCAACAGTGAACTCTGGGGTGGTGTCTAAAAGTGCGTTGATGAATTGACAGGAAGTGTTCAGAACCTTAGTGACATTGTTGTCAAATGCTTGGGGACCGAAGACATATGAAGGATTGACAGCAGTGACACCGAACTTGACGTCCAAGTCCTTGGCAAGTTTCCAAATGGTCTTTTCAGCAATGGTTTTGGAATAGAAGTACCCATCAACACCATTGGTGACGGCCTTTTCAAAAGGCATATCATTCCAGGTCTTTTCAGTGAAGGTTAAATCCTTGTTCAAGTCTGTTGGTGCATCGGAAACAGCAGCAAAGGAGGATGTAACAACAAAGTGCTTCAAGTTAGGAGCATACTTAGCCGCAGCCTTGAAAATACCAGCAGAACCGATTTCAGCAGGAACAATCAAATCTCTGTTGACATCCTCAATGTCAAGTGTGAATGGAGATGCTGAGTGTATAACAAAGTCAATCTTTGAGCCGTGTTCCTCAAAGGCAGCTTCAAAAGCCTTAGGATCGGAAATGTCCTTGACATAAACAAAAGATAAGTCTGGGGAGTTGCCAAAGTTCTTGGCTAGCTTTTGAGCCTTGTCTTCAGATCTGACAGAACCAATGACCTTGAAGTTATTGGCCAAAAGATCTCTGATGATGTGTTGGGCAATGTAACCAGAGGCACCTGATAGAAAAACAGTTTGCTTTTGAGTGGACATAGTGTGTGTTTGCTTTGTTGAGTGTACTGGTTTTATTGTATATTTTAGAGGAGTACATAGAGAAAATTTTATGAATGGCACATAAGGATTTACTTATATATAGATAAGAAAAGAAAGTACAACTTTTTCAAAAAAAAAAGGTAATCAACGCGGTTTACAACAGTGTTTTATTACGTAATTTTGTAGAATCATCACTGAAACAAAGAACCCTTACCCACGGACTTATCCTCTAAAAGTATTTCTGGAAAATGAGTATTCACTATTACGTGTTCATAAGATCACCGAAGACGTTGAAGATATATCGACTAGCATTGAACTTTATCATATATCACATTTCAATACAATTTTGCAGTTGCTTTATGTAAAAATTTACGTATGATCTGCTAGAAAAATATTTCAACTTTTTTCTATTAGACCCTTGAGGGACTAGCAAAACATCAGCTCATTTTTCTGTTGTAATATATAGCACATTCTTAAGATAATTAAACAAGGGAATAATATATACAGGAAATTCATGTAATTACTGATTTACTAGGCAATATATAAAAGAATCACATTGTCCTTATAATCTACCTTCGTGTTTCAAAACTTGTAGAGCAGTGTCCTTGACAGTTTGTTCCAAACTCATAAACTCAAAACCCAACAACTCCTTGGTTTTAGAGTTATCGATCTTGGCCATGCTAGCAGCAATTTCGTCATCTCTGTGAGGAGTACCAACAGGAATCTTGCCCTTCAGTTGCGGAATTTCGTTAAGAACATCAGCGATGCTTTGGTTACCGAATCTGCCTCCATCCATGATCAATCTCTTACCGTTGAACTTCTCAGAGTTCAACAATGGCTCGATGTGGGCTCTAGCAACGTCTCTGACATCAATAAATGATCCCTTGATGGATTCATCAACTGGGGTTTCAGGAGAGGCGTGTAGAAGCTTGTTGATGATTTCACAGGATGTGTTCAATTCCTTGGTGACTGAGGAGTCAAAGCATTGTGGACCAAAGACATAAACTGGGTTGACAGCGTTGATGTTGAACTTAGCATCAAGTTCCTTAGCCAGCTTCCAAACAGTTTGCTCGGCAACTTTCTTGGAGTAGCAGTAGGAGAAAACAGGGTTTGTGACAGCTTCCTCTTCCTCCATAGGGTTCCAGGAGTCTTCATTCAAATGCAAAGTTTTGTCTTCCTCTCTTAAGATATCAAAGACAGCAGCATAAGAAGAAGTAACAACAAAGTGCTTCAAGTTGGTGGCATACTTAACGGAGGCCTTGAAGATACCAGCAGAACCAATTTCAGCAGGAATGATCAAGTCCTTCTTTGGGTCAGTTACCTTGAAGTGGAAAGGAGAAGCTGAGTGTATAACAAAGTCAATTTTTGGGCCGTGTTCCTCAAAAGCAGCATCAAAGGCCTTTGGATCAGCAATGTCCTTGACATAAACAAAGGATAAGTCTGGGGAGTTGTTGAAGTTCTTGGCTAAAGCTTGTGCCTTTTCCTCAGATCTGACAGAACCAATGATTTTGAACTTTTGGGTGTCTAACAGTTGCTTGATGATGTGTTGGGCGATGAAACCAGTGGCACCGGATAAAAAGACAGTTTGTTTTTCAGAGCTCATTATTGTTGATTAATATGTTTGATTGATGTTTGGTTTAATTGATTAACTTACTTTGTAATCATCTTGAAGATTCTACACTCTGTGTTTATATATAATCGGTAGATGAAAGCAAAAAAAACACACGTAATTAATCTAGTGCCCTTTTTTGGGTGGGTGGGTTTCCCCTAGAATCATTACACGCTGCAGTCGTAAAGCCGAGCGCTGTGTGACACTTTTTTTTTGGTAGCAAAATCAGCTTTTGATTACCTAAAATGAAAACGACATTTATGTAAAAAAAAAATAGTCGTCCGTGGAAAAAAAAACAAAAATCAAAGCATGGTATATACAATTTTTTATGAAATCACTCAGTTAAAATACTGATGACTTTCTGGAATTAATTTTATTCAACGGCTGTCTTCCTCTATGCTGCTTATTGAACTTACCCTTCACATGCTTCTCCTTCTCCAGTCCCAAACTGTCATGATTCTTGGCATTGAAGTTTGGCCCCCAGTTGAAGTAATGGGTCTTGTCTTTGTTTCTATCGTAGTCATGTTCGCACAGTCCGAGAACTCTTTGCAGCTGGATAGTCTTCAATCCATCCGAATCACTCATGTCAACAACAATACTGTTGTCCTTTAATGACTTCCCATTGCCATGGTCATCAACATCTAAAAGTCGTTCTGAGGGTATGTTGTATTTTTCATGAAGCTTGTCTAGTTCACTCGTGATGACTGGCTTTAAAATAGAAACAAACTTGCTTGAATAGGATTCCTCATTGCTTTTTTCCGTTTCTTTGCTATGCTTTTGACTAGTTAACAAGGATGTTTGGAGAACATAATTTGCATAACCATCCGTTAGGAAACTCAACATCTTCTCATGACCTTCCTCAAATATACTCAATAATTTGTCAAAAATAATCTCCACAGTTGACTTGTTGGGCAACTTCATGGCGTTTTCTATGACATTAGATCCATACTTATGAAAACAAAGTTGATTCAAATTCGGCAGTAACTGTGCAATGATGCGTTTGGTGTACTTGTAGTCATTTTCACTAGATTCATTCGACCCTTTTTTGGACTTCAAACTCTGATCCTTTTCCTTTTGAATGATGTATTGAATCACATAGTTCCCATATGGATTCTTGGTGAACAACAAGGTGTTTTTCAATATAACATCACACAGTTGATTCTTTTGTCTTAAGTTACCACTATCAAGAGCTCTTTGGCAAACACAACAGCCATGCTTTTCAGTGACAATTTTGACAATGTTACTTTCAATTTGATTGATAACAAAGTCCAAGTCATCACTTTTCAAAGAGGACAACAATTCCTGTACAACATGGTTTCCATTCAAGTCAACACTCAGGTCAGTGATCTGGTCCTCGAATATATCCTTTAAAAAACTGATACCCATTGAGTCGTTTCTCAATTCAGAAACCGCCATTTGCAACGATCTGGTTCCATGTGCGTTGTAAGCTATGCTCAACACTTCTTCCTGTTTCTCAACGGAGCTGTCCTGGGAAGAGACCATTGCATTGACCAACTCAATCTTGTCTTTTGTTGTGGGGGTCATCTCAATCCACTTCTGGATGAAGTAGTTCCCAAATGGATCTGTGCTCAGTTCTCTTGCATGTGGCAGCAGCTTTTCCCTGATCAAGGGCAAGTCCTGTTGTGTCATGATGTGTTGCAGCAATCTGGAACCCTGGTGGTCTTTGCTCATCTCGTACAAGTCGTCCTCAAAGTCCTGGACCTTCTCACTGTGGAAATTCTTCATTGGCGTGTAGCTTCGGTGGCCCCTGTGGATTCCCTTGTATGTGAGGTTGCCAGCATTCGCCCTGTACATGAAGTTATAGGAACCATCTGGCATCATAGGAGGGATGAAGTTGAACATTGGCATTGGCATGGGCATCTGCGGAGCCCATGGAGGCATGTGGTAGCTGGCAAACATCTTTGGATAGTTGTTAGGTGCTGGCACATCGCCAGCAGTTGGTGAATGGAGATCATCAGAGTCGTCATCCTTGCTGGAGTTTCCACTACTTGAGCGCTTTGTGGCAGGAGTGCTGGAAATGTGAAATGAGGGCATGAACATAATGGTTGGGATTGGTGTTTGGTAGTCAGCTATAGGCGGAGTAGCAGCACGGAAAGCAAACTGACTGTTGATAGGTGACTTTTGCTTTGGTCCTTTATTTGCAGTATTGGATGTGTTGATGTTAGTCATTGGACTAAAAAATAAGGGATAAAACAGTAAAAAAAGTAAGCAGTATTTGCTATTTTTTTTCAGTTGTTTAGATGTTTTTCTACAGTGATTTAGAACCTTAGTTTTTCTTTTCTGTCTGTTAATATTATTAATAATTGATTTGCTGTCAAGTTGATTAACGAGGAAAAAAAAAAATGATGAATGATTAAAAATAGTACCTGTAAAAAAAATGTAATTCACTATGAGATGGCCAGTGAAGTAAGCGGGTGACTAAAAATATATGCTTTATGGATGCCCTTATTGCTTCATATAAGACGTAAGGTTTGGTGGTAACAATAGATGTTGTATGTATATTTCATATTTTGAAATATAAGAGTTATTCAAATATATAATGTATATTTGAATGAATTAAAAAAGTAAGACATAAAAAATTGAATCATAAAAAAAAAAAAATAGGGGAAATGATTAACAAGGTATTTATACACTCACCTCAAGAATTCTAATATAGGTTTTTTCTAATATAAAAGCGAACAAATATGATTTAAAAAGGATAGTGTTATAGCAGTCAAAGATATGCAAATGTGTACTATTTATTTTAAGGGTAAATAACGATGTTTCTTCCATGAATATATATTTCATTGATTTAATTAATTAAAGGGTAAAAAAAAAAAATGGATATAAAGAAATATTAGGAAAAATACGAAATCAAATGTTAAAGAGTTAATTTAATTAACCTTCAAAGTATACATATTGTGTAAATAGCACTTTATCAAATAA
The DNA here is from genome assembly GCA_030573455.1 of Hanseniaspora pseudoguilliermondii. Classification (NCBI taxonomy): domain Eukaryota; kingdom Fungi; phylum Ascomycota; class Saccharomycetes; order Saccharomycodales; family Saccharomycodaceae; genus Hanseniaspora; species Hanseniaspora pseudoguilliermondii. The sequence goes on along the minus strand of JAJMDH010000088.1, from coordinate 157,076 downwards.
CTGTATACTTTGTTTACCTTTATTTGATTAATATTATTAAATTTTATATTTATGTTTTATTTTTTTTTTTTAATAGAAATGAATATAACGGTTTTTTCTAAATACACAAGTGACTTAATAGTCATGTTAATGTTTGAATATATTGTGCATGATGATAAATTTATTCATAGAGTTGTGAAAGTCAAATACCTAATATGTGAACAGATAAATACTGTATATAGAATTTATTTGTTCACAACCTTTTTTAAAGTCCTCTATAAGGTCTTGCATTAGTTAAATCAATGATACGTTGGTGATTAGTTATGTCAGTCGTAAATGCTTTTTTTTTTTTTTTTGAAAAATATTGAAATACATGCTTTATATCCGATATCAAAACTCTTCCATTTACAGCAAACAAAACCCTTACCGGTAAAAAAAAACAAAGAAACCTAATAACCATAACTGTACACACCGATACCTTTGATACATATAACTACAATAAACATATGGATTCCTTCTTAGAAGACATCCTGTATCTTTATGAGAGAGATACAAAGTGGGATGAGACATTCACGTACAGCTACATCATAAAGACCACCAACGACTTGTTGAGATTCAACATTCCATCCTCATTTTTCAAACTAAGCATTTCTGCTGAAAACTCTAAAAACAACTTCTGCAACTTTGAATTTTCAAAGTCTCTATACAAAGACGACAGGCTTCAGGGGCACATATCTTATGGAAATTACAACATCATTGATAACTATGACTTTACCTACTTGAAAAGACAAATCAACCCAAATAAGGACCTATCGTCAAAGTTGGTGAAAATCAACAAAGAAATTCGAAAGTCTATAGATATCAATGACTACATAAAAAACTTTTCTAAATACTATAATGACTTTCTTAATGGTAAAAATGCCAAGAGTTTCAACCACGTTTTGTCTTCAGCCTTGGACACAAGCATAAACAACGAGCAGTATGACATTATACCAATCAAGAATTATAGAAACAGTCAGTTTGCGTATGCAAAGATGTTATTCACAGGTGATGACAATAACAGAACAATAACCAATGGGATGATTATAAGACAGCTGTCGCTGAATACAAGGTTCATGATGAAGTTTCATTCAGACTCAAAATTCAAAACATTGAACTCGTCGAGTTACCTCCAATATCAGGGGAAAAAGACCTTCATGGAGCTTACCTATAACACCAACGAGACACTTCTGGGGGTAAGAGCCATGAAAAGATTTCTCAGCAATGGGATTGATAAATCCAGCTTCAAATTTGGCTTTGAAGTATGGCATGGGTTCAAAAATTTTACACCTCACTCCTCCATAACTTTCCAATACGATACCATATCAACACAGCACCTGAAGCCACTGAACTTCACAATGAATATCAATCCCTTGTTGGGCCACGTAGTCCTTACCTTTGGTATGTGGGAGAACTTGCATTACTACGACCCAGTGATCAGAAAACGGTCAGGCATGTTTTCTCATTTGTTCTTCAACCTGTACTCATTGAAGTCTAACTTGAACATAGGATACCAGTACAAAAACTTGAAAATAGCTTGTAATTTCAACGACAGATTGCTAAGGTTGAAACACGGAATAAAAATATCTGAGAAGTTCACGCTATCTCTGGGTGGGATCTTTGTGTTCAATGATGACTTCATCAATCAAAAAAGTCTCATTGACAATCTCGTTCAGTATGGATTTGAATTGAAATATATATCGTGAAAAAAGGAACGACATTTCCATGGCATGGCCGGTTGCTTATCTTTTTTGCTTTGATTTTGATAACTCGTACTTGTAAACTTCCTCTCTGAAGTTTTCAGCCATTTCTTGCTCCGCCTCATTGTCTTTATTCAAAGTGTATCTTATATCATGCATGTCCACCCTTTTCCCGTTTTCTATAATCCACTTCATGATCCCGTACACTTCATCGTAATCATTCATGTTGGCCTTTATTATTGGGAGATACTTCAAAGGTATGTCTGAAAGCTCAATTGTGTTACATGTATAAACTGGCTTTGTGGCTGATGCTTCCAGAATCTCCACTGGATATAGCTGTCTCATGTTAGTTTCGTAATCAAACTCAGCAGCAAGCTTCTTGGCTCTGCCTAGTTTACTTTCTATTTCTTCTGTGTTCAGAATAGTGATCCACGAAAGTCTTAAGAGACTTGTTTCTTTGTCATAATCAATTATTCCATCCTTGGGCAACAGGTATCTATCGTTAAGGTTATCTGAAAATTCAAACACGATATCTGATTTTTTTGTATACTTGTTTTGAAATGATGTCAATGCAAGATCTGTCTTTGACTCTTTTTTCTTTTGTGATTTTTGCTTCGATTTTACATTAACACTGACACTCTCATTTACCACATCATCGACGTTTTCTACTTTCACCTTTGAACTCTTATCAGCTTTCTCAATAGGTTTACAATCCAATTTCGAGTCAGCAGTGGCTTGAACACTTTTGGCTTCTGCTTGTTTTTCCTGTGCAGCCTTCTTTTCAGCAGCTTTTTGCTTTTGCAACTCAGAGTAGTGTTGTAAATACTCTTCCTTGGCCTTTTGTAGGGCAGCCTTTTGGTCATTGGCGGTCTGTCTGGCTTCTTTGTTCTTCTTAATCTTATCAGCCATCTCATCAGTTTTCTGCTTCTTCATTTCCTTCATGTTGAAGACCAACTCCTTGAACTTCATGACTTGTAAATAGTTATTTGCTGGCTGCCAATCCTCCACTGCACTCATTGATTTGGCCTTTTCCATATATCCTCTAAACTCTTCAACTTGGGTGGTTGTACCTTTCCCAGCAGCCAATGTTGTCGTCAATAAATTCACCTCAGCATTTTCCTTGGCCATTTTGTCCAGATGGTAAACCATTTTTTTGTTTTGATAGAACTTTTCCCACGTTTCTGCTTTGTTCTTCATGTCCTTGTCCTCCTTGGTTACCTTTTTCTCATGATCCTTCCTCAATGCTATAAACTCAGCAATTTTCTTTGAGTACCCCGCAAACAGCTGCTCATACTCCCTACGAATGACCCCTTCATCTTTACGCAGCTCTGATCTTAGTGTGTCTATGGCATTCAACTTCTCTTTAAATTCATCAAGTTTTATTTGCTTTTCAGATTTTATGACTGTCTTTTGGTTGTCTACCTCCTGAAGCTTCTCCTTGATCTCTCGTTTTTCCTTCATTAGTTGTTGTCTTTGAAGCTTTTCCTTTTCCTTTTCCATTTGTCTATTTTTTTGAAGTCTTTCTCTTTCCTGTTTTTCCAGCAATTTCTCCTTCTCCTTCTGTTCCTTTAACAGTTGCATCTTTTCCTGTTTTTCATGAATGAGTTTCTGCTTCATTTCCCTTTCCTTCTCCTTTTGTTCCTGAATAAGTTGTTTGTTTCTTTGCTGATCCTCCACAAAATCAGTTTCAACCTGTTGATTCTTGATGATGTACAATCTTACCTTGAACTGATGAAAGTTATTGACCTTCATTATCGAGTCCACCAATCTATGCATTGATCCGTTCATGGATTGTTGGAGTGTTTCCTTGGGTAGGTTGTCAATGATTATTTCATCATCAGGATTTTCTTGTGTTAAATAATAGTACTCTAAAAATGGCTTAAAATAGTTGTAGGCTTGCTCCTTGGCATCTTTCAAGTGTGATATCTTTAAAAAGAAAATTCTTATGGATACGTTCCTATTTGAGTTATCCTTCACCTTGTGAAAGTACTTTTTGAATATTACCGGGTTGTAGAGCATGGATTTTATGGATCTTATAAGTGAAGCCTCAAAAACTCCCGATTGTGGGATGCTATAGTAGTCCTCTGTTTTTATATCTTCATTTTTTGAAAAAATGGGTAGGTTATTTATCAAGTTATTGGATAAAGTCGTTTTCTGCTTTTTATAATTACCATTGATTGAAGCTCTTGCAGATCTTTTAACAGCCATTTTTATATACACTACTGTAGTGATGCCAATTATCTTTTCAATGTGGTTTGATGTTGGCTCTTTAAAAGCTTTTTAATTATGAATTTTTCTTTCGTTTGGTGTATTACTGATTTTTGAAATTGTTTATAATTGTATTTTTTAAAATTACATATATTTTTTTTTTTTTTGAATATTTTCGGATATAATACAACTTTTCAAAAATACTTGATATGAATTAGGTGGAGATGGAAACGTATGATCTTGAACTTAACATTTTTTAGGCACAATAATATAAACAAATACTTCAAAGTTTACTAATTGTTAAAGTTATAATTAATAGATATTCCTGCTGTAAAAATTACTCAGTCAAGCATCAATCATTTTTGTTATTTAACAGTTTCAAGTGTTTTGTCAAATGATTTTTTTATTGTTTTGTTAAAATTGCTTTTTTTTAAGAGTTACCAAAAAATTACTTTATTGAGTAAATGCATGTAATTACCCTTTTGGGATTTACCATCCACGTATATTTTGTTTTTTTTTTGAAAAAAAAAAATTACACGAGTAAAAAAAATACAATTTAGCGCAGTATTTAAGAAGAATGTACTACTGATAGTTTTTTATTAAACGTACATTAGCGTGCACTCGTTACATAAAAAAATTAAAAATTAATTAACAAAACCAAAGAGAATATAAAATAATGTTATTAAGCAATTAAAATACATTTCTATTGAATATTGGAACATCATTTGTTTTCATTAGTTTATTTAAATATGATGACTTGTTGTCGCCCCAAACGGATTCGCCAAATGAACGAACTATTGACTTAGCCAAACACTGAAAATTCTGATTTATTTAACCATAAACTTGTTGAAAAATAATGATGTTTCTACTTATTAATATTCATGTTAATGTATGTTAACTGTACTAATGCATTTTTTTTTTTTCAATAACTTTACTTATTCTTATGTTTCCTTTTCTCTGTAAATTATACCAATGTTTTAATTATGATGTTATAAATAATTTTCATGCTAATCATGATATGCTTTGTTTATAAAGACATTGCTAGGATTATAACAGTTATTCAAATCTTTTTCTGAATTAAAACGTTGTACCAAAAGAGAAAAAAATGTTAGATGATATTAATTTAAAGCTTATATCTTGATCTTGTTTAAATTGCTTCTTTTTATAGAATCTTATGATGATTGTGTAGCGTTTGTCATATTGTTGAAAATTGCAATATATTTTGTATTTCTAACGTATTTTTTTACTCCCTTTTTGTAGCGCTTACGTGTAATAAACAAGCGACTTTGTATGCCCATAACAAATAAACAATTTTTTTTGTTCACATTTCGTTAAACATCGAACTTCTTGTTCACCAAAGATACCAATACACAATATGTTGGAAGATGAAAGTTTATTTGATCTTCTAGTACCTCAGTCTTTTTACCTAGCTGTATTGGTTCTATTCTTTGATTATTTTTATCAGCAGTTTTTTATTTCATATCCTTTTTACAGAAAAGTCATATCCAACAAATCAAAACTTCAAGAAAATGATACCAAAAAATCAGCTAAACTTATAGACCCTAACACAAAGCACAAAGCCTACATCATAAAGCTAATAAAGGCTTTAACAATATTATTGCTGTCGAGGGCTCTGATTGTCACCTTGTCCAACTCTGAAAATGTTCAATTAGTGGATAGATTAACCAATTTGTCTTCCATTGTTTCTACAGCATTTATTTTGGTCAAGTGCATACCCAGAGAAAAATTGAAAACAATACTGCTTTGTTCCATTACACAAAAGGATAGACTTAAAATAGTCATTCAATCAGATATACTGTTATCCTTTAACAGTGCAATTTTGTTCTACATAAAGACCCTGTTCACGACCCATTTTGAAAACTTCCAAGTCATAAGCATATTGGTGTTTGTTAACTTTTACATTGTTAGTATTAGATTTATTCAGTGTATTAGGGAGAAAAATTGGCTAAATGTTTTGAAGTATGGTTTGAACTATCCTGTTTTGTATTGCATGTATCACGATGTTAATAACAACACACTGTATTACTTCAAAATTGTACAAACTATTTACGGCGCATTATGGGATTTGCTTATGGATTGGAAACTACATGTAAGTGTAACATCTAGAGTGCTTAATAAGAGTACAATTCTATCTTTGGCAAGCATCGCCTTGTTTTTGAAGTTCTCTTTTTTGTATGCTCACATATTTAACGGTATAACTTTCATATTATTGACTTTAGAGATAACAAGAAGGTTAATTTGGGTATTACTGAGATTGGATTATGAATACTATGCTTTATAAATAGATTATATATACAGAAAAAAAAAATGAATATTGTTGCATACTAATAAAAATGATTAAATTCATTATATAAAGGCACTAAAAATTAAAACTCTTCCAGTATCATCATATTATTATTTTCTATGCTTGTTTTTGTATGCCTTATATTGATTATCCTTTCTCTCATTCTTGGTCAAGTATCTAAACTTCTTCTTTTTACTGTTCTTACTGGCCTGTTCAGCATAAGGCTTCTTAGCAATCAACTTGACATCATCTTTAGATCCCATTCCCATGAAATTGGCATAGTCCGCAGCTCTTTTGATAGATTTATTGAGAATATCTTCGTTTTTGTTGATATCAACTCTATTTATTTTGGCCAAAAATTCAAAATTATCATTGGTCTCTATGGATTCCGTTTTGACTTCTGTGTTGTCTTCGTAGATAGTTTGTCTCTTCAAAATCGGTTTATAATCCAGTTCGGAGTCACTGCTTTCCAATGCCTCAACAGTGGCCTCTTCTGGTTTACTGAATCCTTTCCATTCATCATCCTCACCAGTGTATACTGGTTCCTCATCAGAACTGTCTTTGTAATCACCTATTTCCTTCATTTTTTCCTTCATTTCCTTCAGTTGCTTTTGAACAGTTTCTTCTCTTTCGAACTTAAGCTTACGTCTTTCTTCAATCTTCAACAGTCTTGCTTGTTCCTTAAGGAAGTTTTGAGCATTTTTTTGTCTTTCCAATTTTCTTTTGTGAAACCCAGTTAGGTATTCCAATCTTTGTGACTTGTCAAAGGTCACTTCTTCAACAGGCTTGGCATTCTTTTTATGTTTATTTTTGCTGTTTTTATACTTCAGTCCTCTTGTTAGAACATTACTATTGGTGTTAACTCTAGCCATTTTGTATATAGACAAGAGAGGGCTACGTTATTATTGGGGTATTTGGGAAGCTTTTTGTATAATTTACTTCTAATTAAAAGTATAGACTTATTTAATGCTGTATCGCTGAAGCATTGTATATACATGTCAGTACTTGAATGAATTTTTTTATTATTTTATTATTTAAAGACAGTTTGCCATGATAAAAAAAATTACTCCTTAAAAAAAAAAAAAGCAATTTTAACACGTGATTGAAGAGTTGGATTTCCCTGTCACCAATTTTTTTCCGGAGATAGAAGTGGTTTATGTCCGAAACTGGTTTCAATAAGATAATGAGCACGTCCATGGTAATCGAGAATTTTAACACCGCATTTCCACATAAAACAGTTGAGTATATAAGACTCTTATCACTTGCTTTCATTTTTTTATTTTACAAAGCAATCAAAATTTGAATATCCCAAAAAGAATCTTTTTATCGGTTATACACTTGTTGATATAAAATAACTTAACAACATCACATAGATTGTTCAAATGGATAGTATTTCCCCCGTAACAAAGACAATTTTGTTAGCCACTCTAGTGTTGTCTTTTGCACCTATAGTGGGTTTGATACCCTCTATAGAGTATCTAATATTCTTCAACATTCCTCAAATAATCAAATTGAGACCTTGGACGATGGTCACAACATTTTTTGTGATGCCCTCAATCAATAACCTCTTTCATGTAATCCAAAGGATGTATGGATTATACAGTCATTCCCAAGCCTTGGAAGTTTCATACTTCATGCACATGAATCAATACATATATTACTTGCTCTTCAATATGTCTTTCATGTTGCTAATTTCTTTTTACTTCAAGGACCAAGCACATTGGTTCATGGAACCAAACTTTTACCTGTGCTTAAGTTACACATACGCCATGTGTTTTTGGGACAATGATATAAGATTTTATGGAATTATTCCTATGAAGGTACGGTACACAATTGTCATAGAGCTACTGTACAATCTATTGATGTGTCCTAACAAGCATTTTTTTACAGGATCTGGGTTCATTGGTGTTTTGAGTGCTTATGTATACAATTGTTTAGCAACCCAATCGTGGGGGCCAGTCTATGGTTTCATCAAGCATAAAATACTCAATATCAAAGAACCAAATTTTATTAAGCAGACTAGCTACAATCTGAAAGGCGAAAAGACTGTTGTAAAGGTGAGAAATCCCAAATCAGGACAACAAGAAGCAAAAAGAGTTAAAGAATACGGATTCGGCGGTGGAAGACCATTGTTTCCGAACTGGTTCAATAAACTCATTAACGTTGACACTGATAAGATGAAAATGAAGAGATCTATTTTGAAAAGAGAAAAAGGAGTTAAACTGGGGTCATCCATCAGCATTGAAGAAAAGTCAAAATCAGCTAAGGAAGCAGTTGCTAATCATTGGGCCAATAAATACTAACATTATAACAAGTCTCTGTAAGTATATATTACAGATCAAATGTATTCAGATCAATTCATTAGTTCATATATACGAATCCAAATAAAAAATGTTAATTCTTTGGTTTTTTTGTAAAATACTGATTGTGATGGTATGTTTTATTTATCTTATTTGAGAATTACTTTTGAAAATCAGCATCACTAATACTTTATATCCGCAAATATAGTTAATTTATTTTTTTTAATATATATTTCTCCATATAGTTTTTTTTCTAAAATTAATAAACTAAGTTATCAACAAACATTATTGAAAAAGTACAACAGGATATATCAACATCAAAGCATTCATATAATAGGATAACATGTATGATATACAAGAAATAGATCCTAAACATTTCAATAAGGATATATACTTCTCCTCCAATTTGGATGAAAGAGGAAACAAAAGGCTGAAAAAAACATCTAACAGCTATCACACTACAAATAGCCCATCCACTGCGTTAAATGATCTAGATGTGGTGAAGTATTACAAAAGATTACTCAATTTATCCGATGAAAATAAAAACTCCTCCAGGTACATTAATAACTACCTTATCAGTTCTATGAAGATTAACAAGGATACCATTCAAAATATAAGTTCAAGTGAAGAGAAAAGAAACGACGATGATAAGAAAAACATGGAAGTCAAGTTTGTGTTACCAAGCAACTTGAAGTTAACGTACCAATCTACTAAGCCTATGAATAATTCACTGCACAAAACGAAATTATGGGAAACACTTGATAAGAGTGACAATTTTAAGAAGACCAGAGCTATTAATCTAAAGAAAGTTTTGACAAGCAAAAGAAATATTATTCCGTACATTGAAAGCTTGGACGAAGAGGACTTCTACATGATCTATAATAAAGTCAATGATAAGTTAAGGCATAAAAAATCTAAAAGCTTAATTAAAAAGGATTGAATGCAGTTGTGTGTGTTTCACTGATATGTCTCAAAACGGCAATTCCTCCGAGATGAGTAAGCGCTATTAATACAGAAATTGTTTGCTTTTTTTTGTCGCTCCTTCATGTGATTTATAAAATGCTATTAATTTGTTTATATCACCAAATAAATTATCAATTTATGTTTACAACAGTAGTATATATATGAATGTTCAAAAATTCCATAACTCCATAAAGGAAAATTGAAAAGCTATTTGATAAAGAAAATCCACCTACAACATTATAATCCAAAAATAATGCATAAAACTGAAAAATCTACATACCCCGATATCACCAAAAATGATCTCCCTGAAATATCATTAACAGCACTAATTCTAGGAGTTGTTGGAGGTTTCTGCATAGCAAACATTTATCAATTTAAGTTCATTGGACTACCACTCAACATTATAGCTCTGTGTCTGTTCCACTTCCTGGAGTTTTATATAACAGCCAAGTACAATCCCCTTCAAGTAACAACAAACTCTTATATTTTGAGAAACGGATCTGAATATACACTAGCTACTATGATATCCATAGGTGAATGCTTACTAAACTCTTATTTTTTCCACATTAACAAAAAAATAGGCTTCAAACTTTCATGCATTATGATCGCTGGTGGGTTTATGGCTCTGGTAGGACAATACTTCAGAAGCAAAGCCATGATCACCTGTGGAAGCTCTTTCAACCATACAGTACAACAAGAAAAACAAGAAGATCATGTGCTAATCACAAGTGGGGTTTACAAAGTCTCCAGACATCCATCATATTTTGGGTTCTTTTATTGGAGTATTGGGTGTCAGCTCATGTGTTTAAACTTTGTTAGCTTCTTTTTATTTACCTTTATTCTGTGGAACTTTTTCAACAGAAGAATCACAATGGAGGAGGAATATTTAGTCAAATTTTTTGGTCAGGACTACGTGAAATTTAGAAAGTCCACTGGTGTCGGTATTCCATTTATAAAGTAAACTCAGGTATATTCAATTCTGGAAAATAAATAGAAAAAAGTGCAAAAATGTACATACTTAACTTAATATATAAATAATAATTTAATCACTTGTCAGATCAACAAAATCATCTGGCTGCTGTTGAATACTAGCCTTTCTCTTTTGGGGCATTGAACCGTGGTTTGGCTCGACTGAAGAGCTTGGGTTTCCTGTGGGAGTTACTTGTGAATTGAGTTCAGGCAAAAGATGATGTTTCGCCAGAGTCATTGTTAGGTCTCTCCCATCGTTTCTTAATGAGGGCATCTCATCATCATCAGCAACGTTTCCAATGTGTTCTTCTGATTCGGCAGTTGGCAGTACTGGCGCAGCCATCAGAGCTGTGGGTGGCAATGTGTACTTAGGAGTATCCCTGTTAATGTTGGGTATTTCTTCGTCATCGCTTATTAAATTGATTACTTCAGGCTCAAGCTCGTTTTTCTTCGTTGTTTGAAACTTGTAACTATCCACCGTGTTGCTTCTGCTTGGATTCGGCTCATCTTCCTCACTCTCACTCATGTCCCTTTCACCTTCAATATATTTGTAACTACCAGCTTTGGTTATTTCAACCTGATCGTCATATTCATTTTTACAGTTTTCCAATATCTCCATTGTGTAATCACATAGTCTTAAATCTATTATATTAACTTTCTTTTGACAAACAGGACATTCCCATATAGGAACCTGCTTTTGTGCTTCTAAAAACCATTGTGCATCAAAGCATTGGATGTGATGACATGCTATTGATCTTATCGGATATTTCATCTTCATATATGATATTGGGCATTGCAATGACATTTTCATTGTTTCCATTTGTAATTCATCGTCATCTTCTTGCAGTATTTCCTGTACCTTTCTTATTGTTACATTCTTTGGTATGTGTTCTTTGATTGAAATAGATTTCTTGAATAACTGTAGCCCATCAAATGACTTGGCCAAGTATACTTTGCAAACATAAGGAGTCAATGTTCTTATAAAGGTGATCTGAACCACATTTTCTTTCTGAGGGTGTAGGATCAAATTATCAGTTAATCTGGCAGCTTGTGCCGTTTCGGGTTTATCCTTGATACCTCTTATGTAATCAGTTATGTGCACATTGTTGATTTTTATTTCTATAGGAGATGGGAACTTCACAAACTCTCTTGGTTGAATGGTGTTTGTGAAGGACCCACAATACAACAGAACATCGTAACTGTATCCTTTACTGATTGATGATGCTTTGATTCTTTGTATATCCGGTTCAGTTAATTGAAACTTCAAAAGAGTCGTTGTCTTGTATCCTGTCTTAGGCAGTATTCCCTGTTTCAATAACCTAGAGTTCATAAAGAAATATGACTGTATAAATTTATATTCATCCATCATCTTCTTGGTATCGGGACTTTGATACGGTGATAAATTGGACTTTTGTAGTGTATTTGCATTAGTTAGCATATTTATGTTGAAAGATGGATGACCACCCCACACCTGGGATACTTGTGTTTCATTTCTTTGCTGCCGCATGAATTGTTTATCATCATCAGAAAGTGGTACAAACGTATTGGAATACTTGTGTGTGTTTATGGTGGGGTCCAATTGTAGATAAGGAAGTGGTTCAATATAGGACTGTTCAGAAACATTGGTGTTTGCATAAATATGATTCAATGATTCAATTCTAAAGGCTGCAAATGAAGGGCTGTCTTCCTTAAAGTATGAATATTGTTTACATTGTCTTGAATAGTTTCGGAAAAAACCGTATCGAAAAAGTCTTAGATGCTGGATTTTGGCCTGCTCCAAGAACGTTAGGTTTCCATACAGGGCTATATTGTCTATATTGAATGGGCGTGTATGTGCGTTGTAGTATACGGTAGCCAAAAATACAATTATTTTGACAGAAGTTGTACTCTGTAAAGCATTCATCACGTTTTGCAAATCCCTGGCAGATGGAATCATAGTTTGAAAATATTCTTCAGAGCTTTTTTTGGCTCCCAAAGCTGCATTCATTAGTGCCCGAATAATAAAACACAGTGAAGAAAGCTTTGTAGTTTCCAGATGTTTATCAGAGTTTTGTATAAGACGATCAATTTTTTCTATAATTTCATTCTTCTTACCTTTACATTTGATACCTAAAGCTTCACAAACCAATTTCAATTCAGCTATTCTACATGATTGTAGCATTTCAATATATTCATTGGTATGGGGAATAGTATATAATCCATTAGGAAGTATTTTTATGTTAAAGATGACATCAAAGCAGTGTTGGTCAAAGAAAGACTGCATTAGTGTTTATTAAACTTTAATTCAAGATGTATTCTTTTTTTTTTTTTAGATTTACCTTTGAAGAAAACTCAACAGGGATTGTATGCTACCTTGGGGTTTTAATATACCTATTTAGTACATACATAATCATCATAATTGTATTCATCACAATAATTTAGTTCAGAACAGGTAAACAAGATTTCAAAAGACAAAGAAAATTGAAAAAAAAAAAAGAAAAATTAAGTAAAGACATTATTTATCTCCGACTGCATTTCTGCTTATTTTTTTTCTTTTGGAATATTTCTCAACGTTTTAAAGGATTCCTTAATATACCTCATCATCCTTAAAATGTATACGTAGAATCCTAATAATAAAAAAACAAAGATACTTAATAACCAAAGGTATATATAAATTTTGATTTGACTCGATAAATATAAACTCTCTCTGATGACCAACGGAAAAGCAAAGCTTAAAGACTTCAGTATCAAGGAAGGTGAATGTATACCTAAGCTGGTGTTCTCCATAGACGAAGTTAAAGATGATCTTAAGGATAATGTGGATATTGTCAGCAACGAAAAGATACAATCATGCAACACGCAACTATCAACTGAACTTCTGGAAATCAACTTGAAGAAAAAAATCCCTATAACTATTTTAACCGGATTTTTAGGATCAGGTAAAAGCACAATGCTCAACTACTTAACCAACCATTTGTTGCAAAATAAACAAGATTTGAAAATTGCTGTTATTATGAATGAGTTTGGCGACACATTGGACATAGAAAAGTCGATAACTATACATGACAAGCAGAGTGACGACAATACAGTAGAGTGGCTTGATCTTGGAAACGGGTGTATTTGCTGCTCAGTTAAAGATGCAGGTGTCAAAGCCATTGAAGACTTAGTCAAAAGACAGCATGGTTCTATAGACTACATAATTCTTGAAACGTCAGGTATGGCTGACCCTACCAATCTAGCCAAAATGTTTTGGCTAGATGAAAGTATTATGACAAATATTAGATTGGATGGTATCATAACTGTTCTTGACAGCATAAATATGAAGAATTTAGTTAATGATAAATCCATTAATGAAGAAAGCTTCAAGATTATATCTAAGCAGATTGCAATTGCAGACAAGATAATACTGAATAAAATTGATCAGCTAAACAGTGATTTATTGGAAACTGTAAAAGCATACATCCAAAATATCAACAATAGTTGCCAAGTGCTGACAACAACATATGGTAAAATAAGCGATTTGAAGGATATTTTGTTTCTAGATTCCTATACATCTTTTGATGGAATTTCCAAATCATTTGAGGATAACATAGATCAGCACGTAGATTCTTCAATAACTACAATAAAGATAGATTTACCTATTGTTCATACAAGACAGATATATGACGCACTTGTGCATTATTTTCAAAAGCTGCATTGGCAAAGCTTTGGGTATAACTACGAGAGTAAAGATGAAAATGCTTATGGTGAAATACTTAGAACAAAGGGTTTATTGATAATAGACGTTGAAAAGACTGATTATAAAGTTATTCAGGGGGTAAGGGACACTTTTGAGATTATAGAAACGTCACCTGAGCCTTTTAAAAATAAAGAAATGGGAAAGTTGATTTTAATTGGTGAAAAATTGAATAAGAGCCTAATCATGAAAGAACTTGAAGAAATATTCAATCAGCATGTTAATGAAACATTACATGTTCATGATGACAAATGTGATCATTGATTTAACTTGTTGTTGATTATAGATGTGAAATCGGAAAGTCATAGGAGAAAAGATACAATTAATGTTTCAACTTATTTGCTTTGATTGTTGTATTTTTATTTTTTTTTTTTTTTTTTTTGATGAAATCGTCTTTCTGAAAAAA
>JAJMDH010000088.1:0-142392 GCA_030573455.1 Hanseniaspora pseudoguilliermondii | reverse complement strand
AAATAAAAAACTATTCAAGTCTTTGAGCATATCCACGAAAAAGAAAAAAGCTAAAAAGAGAATCACTGTTTTAATATCTGGTTCTGGTTCTAATTTGCAGGCAATTATGGATAGCGTTGAAAATGGAACTATTCCCAATGCTGAGATTGTTTCTGTTATTTCTTCATCCAAAAATGCATATGGATTAACTAGAGCGTCAAACAAATCAATTCCAACACAAGTGCACTCTTTGTATCCATACTACAAGGGAATACCTAAAGAGGACACAGAGCTAAGAAAGCAAAAAAGAGTTGATTACGAAATAAAACTAGCTGAAATCATTAACGCCACTAATCCTGATATAGTTGTTTGTGCTGGTTGGCTATTGATTTTAGGATCTGATTGTTTAAAAAGAATCAATAAGAATATTCCAGTTATCAACTTACACCCAGCTTTACCAGGTGCCTTTGATGGCACAGTCCACGCTATTGATATGGCTTATGAAACAGCTTTAAAGATCAAAAAGGAAAAAAATGAAACCTTTACAGCTGGTTGCATGTGCCATTATGTCATTGAGGATGTAGACAAAGGGGAACCAATAGTCATCAAAAAGCTGGTTATTGATACAGACAAGGAAACTCTTGAACAATACGAAGAAAGACTTCATAAAACAGAACATATAGCTATAGTGGAAGCCACTAATAAAGTACTAGGCAGTAAAAATTAATTTTACTATAACTTTTTCTCTAAATGCAAACTCATTACAGTTTTTTTGTATATAACATTATTATAATAAAGATCACCTGTTATGATATCAATTAAATACTTGTATCCACTTCGTATTGAGCAATAACCTCAGTTCTTAAAACACCTGTAGTACCTCTTGCAAATCTATATGACTTCTCCTTTACTTCTCTCACATTAGGAGTTCTGTAATTTCTTAATAATTGGGCATCTTTACCTATTTCCATAACACAAACGTCAACGTTGGAACCTGAACCTAAATCATTCCAGATACCAGCTTCAATGGCATCAGCGGCTAGCTTGATGGCTTCTTCTTTTGACATGTCCATTTTAAACTCTGATTCTAAAACAGCCATTGCTGCCAATGAACCAGAACCCAAACTTTGATAGTACCCTACATCGGTTGAACCATGTGCTTGTACGGAGAACAAGTGTGCACCTGTTGGATCAACACCAGCAACAATAAGATATGCACCCAAGTGACCTTGATATTTGAATAGGTGTTGCTTTAAGTTTTGCAAAGCACTAACAACTCTAGGTTCTCTTTTGGAATACAGACTTTGAAGCTCCATGTTGTTACCTATTAGTTTGGTGACTGCTTCAGTGTCCGCAGCAGTACCTGCACCTGCACACCATATCTTAGGGGCAATTCTATGCAACTTCTCACAGTTTTTATCGGCAACAATAGGACCTTGGGTGGATCTAGTATCAGCAGCAATGACTACACCGCTTTTGAACTTGATTCCAACAATTGTGGTACCGGTTGAGGTACTCTTGAATGAGACGTTATGTTGAGATTGTAAGAACTCATTTCTTTTATGATTATCAAACGATAGACCTGCCATTTTCTCTTGTTAATGGTTATTGGTTTGCTGATACGAAATTGGTGGTTTTATTGGGTGGCAAAAAAAATGTAGATTTCTTGAGATGTTTACGAAACGGTGGGAATTTAAAGTTGTTTTTTTTTTTTCCCATCAGCCAAAAATGAAATCAACTGCAAACAAAAAACGTGATAAGTACATCATGAATATAATGAATCAAATTGAACATGACTTTGCCGAAAAATTTGGTTCAATGAATCATAACAACATAGATCAGTTATACATCTAAATTATTTCAATTTTCATAGAATAGATTCTTTTTTAGTATACCATCATTAATCAGATTAAACCTTAAGCAATTTATACCTGGCTTAAATCCGGTTTTGAAATTTATCCAGATGATTAATCCAGGTTTAGAGAACTTCTGAATCAAGTCATTGTTTATTACAAAGTAGCAAGGGTTCTGAATATTAAGTACACTTTTCAATGCACATAATGTTACTTTTTTCAGAATATGCTTCAATAAATATATTATTGCCTTGTCGCTTGTTAATTAAACTACATGAAAATTTTATTTTGAAAAAACAAGCTTAAGTCCGGAGAAAAAACTTATACACGTGGAAAATGGTAAACATATTTCTTGGAAAACTATAAAGCTGAAATATATAAAGCAATATGGCCTCTATGTAGATAATACAAAGAATGTGAGTCCAAACTCAAACATCAATTCTCCTCCACGACTCATTATACCGTATCATATGCTGCAACTGGATACTGTTTATAACGATATAACCACTGTAAAAGTATTGGTTAAAAATAGATCATCTGTTGGTGACATCAACAAGAAACTAATCAAACAAATACAGCTGAAGGAAATAGTACCACACTATAAGAATAACAACGAGATTGAAAACAAAGAAGATTATACAACTTATTTAAATCCTTCTTTTTTTCCAGAAAGTTTCATAAAATTTGAGTACACAAACATTGGCCAGGATATCGAAGAGCTTTTGATATATCATGATTTAGAACCTTGGAGAAATCAATTGGTGGTATTATCAATAGCAGATGACTTGAGTTCAATAGAAGAAAATGATTGTATTTTGGACAACGTTTATTATAAACATATGTCTATCAATGATATCAATGACATCAACCAGTATTATACCATATGTCAGAACGTTTATGAAATTTTAAAGAATTATATCAGATCAGTGTCTTACATGAAATTGAAATCACCAAACAACTTCATGATCAAAGAAACTCATAGAGTAGATTATCTTGCAAATTCAAAACACACCGAAAACAGTAACACATACTACCAATTAACAAAGGCAAAATACAAAATAAACAACATGGATGCAGGCATACAGCTACATTCCAGGAAGATGAAATATATAGCAAACATTTTGATGCTTTCAGGACAATACAAAAAGGCTTTGGATGTATTGGACAACTGCGTTGTGGATTTTTATAAAAACGGTGATTTCCTTTGGCTTGCCAATGCTTTGGAAATGGTAGTCTTTTGCTTATTAAACATAATAAGCATCACTAATGATAAAGACGGAGACATATTTATTCCACACTGTATAGACTATTTGATAATGTATGATAAGCATATTCTTTTAAAAAGTAAAGTAATGAAAAGCGTACTAAAATATGAGAATACAAGTGCATCTGAAAATCGAGACAGTGTGGATATAGACCAGGTAAGGCAGAACTTGCTTGAAAGAGGTCATAAAAGCATCTTAAACATTCAAGGTGTTATGTTTTTAGTTGTGCAAATTTATGAAAAGCTTATTCATTACATGGAATACACATATGATGAAGCAGATAACTACGCCACCCCAAGTATTCTTAACAGCACATGCATGAATTACTTGTGGTTTGTGCATGAGTCCATCGTTTGTACTGACATGAATGAATTTATAACAAGCATAACTAATCTAAAAACAGACTCTCTAAATAAAAATTATTTGCAGCCAATAAGAGAAGATTTCTTGTTACTATACAAAAAATATGAGATGTATGGAATCTTCAAAAGTCTAAACTTGAGCGATTGCTTAAGGTTCATTAATATAAATTTGAAAATGATAGACCTGTTACCAAGTGAAAAGTCCGTAATCTTTAAGTACTTTTATTTTATAGAAACATTCAAAAACGATGATGGGTTTATTAGCAATGATGCGTTAAAGAAGAGTATCTTTAAAAGAACGGCAGACCTAGTCATAAAAAAATTCAAAGACAACAAAATTATATTTAAACGACTAATTGTATTGACAATGAAGTACTGCTCTGATGAATGTTTAAAGACAGATTTGGCAAATTTTTCTATGAAATATCATTTCTTGTTCAACAAGGAAGAACAAGAATTAATTATAGCAAACTTGAAAAATTGGACCAATGAAAGAAGCACTTGTTTATTGAAAAGTTATAGACTACTTAAGCGGTCTGAAACAACTACTGACATTCCCAAAATGGTGAATTTGAGTGTACTAGAGCAAACTGATGTAGTCGATGAAGTTTACAACCCATTTAGAAACATGTCTAGAATTAAAGATGAAATTGTTGAGAACAAACATTGCTTCATTGAAAATGATGTAATGAGCATGGAATTTACCTTCAATAATTTCCTAAAGATAGACCTTACATTGATAGATGTCAAAATTAACAATCATAACTTTAGTAACATTGAACACTTTATAAACGCTGATGAAGTAAATAGCAAACTAGTCAATTCAACAGTCACGAATGTAATTGTTAAATTTAGATGTGTCAATGGTTTGGGTGACAAATACATTGATATAAATGACTTTGAATTTAAATTTAAAGAGTTTGAAAGTCTAAACATAACACCCGTCAAGCCATATACCAAAAACCATTCAAAGAATAAAGTTCTTATCCTACCTCAAATACCTATCCTTGATAGTAGTAAACCTTCTTTGTTTTGTTTGGACAATGATTGCATAAACAAAGAGGAAATCATAATTAAGAGAAAGAACTTGATTGATTTGGAAATCTTTGATATGAAAATAAAAGTCAATCAGTACAAAATCCATGACTTCTTTGGTAAGAAAAAGCTAAGCAAAAGTGAATATGAATTATATGATTACATGTTAGCTGAATTTCATAAAAGTTTAACCTTGGAATCTGACGTACAAAAGGAATGTCTGAAAATTCTTTTGAATTTTAACTTCAAAGAATATCAAGTGGCTAATATTGACTGCTTTGATATAATAATAGAATATGGAATGAATAGTGAAGATGTAAAGTATTCAAGTGAACTAGTTGTATCTGTAAAGGTTGACTACAAAGACACTTTGATCATACCGAATTTTGAAATATTGCCATTTAATTTGATACCTTCAGAGCAAATAGCATTAGCCAATAGTACAAATCATGAAGCTTCTTCCATCAATAGCTCTAGAGACGACAGCAAAAACAATCAAGAAAAGTGGATATCATTTTTGGAGAACAACAATGAATATAAATGGATACTACTGTTAAATTTGAGGAATGTCAGTACTTCTGATATAACATGCAAAAGTACTTATGAAAGATACATAAAATATGAAAGAGAAAAATATGAACACGACAATATTTTAATTAAGACCAACAGCAATAGAAAGGTTATGATACCTATAGAAGCTTCTCTGTTTAATAACATTGCAGACTCAAAAAAAAGTATAGCTTATAATATTTTAATGAACTTCAAACGGAACATAAAGATTGAATATGTCAAGAATGAAAAGCATCACATCGTTAATCTGATGTCAAACTTGAAGCTAGAAGATTGTTATAACTCGCAAAAGCTGGTCAATAGACAGGACATCTTGATTACAATGGATGATGGGGTGAATACATTCAAAGTAGGTGAAAAAAAGAAAATCAGACTGCAGCCAAAAATCTTCAACACCGAAAGTGATTTGAAAATGAACAGAAACGGTGACAATATGCTAATTTCACTGATGGTTTTGGACATCATTAGTTCAGAAGATGTTCTGGAAAAGCAAAATATAGTATTGATCAACGGTATGAGAACATTTAACATTGATCAACTGAACCAAGAGAAGATAGTTTCCATTGAGATGTTGTTCACAATACCTGGTTGCTACGAAATCAACTGTTTATGTGAAATAGGGAAGGATCCCTCCAGTGTCTTGAAATACTTTGGGACCAGAGCATTAACAGTTAGAGTACTTGAATGATGTAATGTATGAGTTTGATTTATATATTTTCATTGCGGATATAATAATCACTTTTTAAACAATTTGTATCGGTAGTCTGATAAATTTTACACGGAAGCAAAAATAAAAGGAAAAAAAAAAATTTTTTTTGGTCCAAAACAGAAATTCTGTGAGAAATTTTTTAATTTCATTTTAATTTTTCAGATTTATGTTAGAATCCTCATCGTGAATCTGCTTCTAAAAAACATTATGTTATTTTTATTACATCATAACCAACCCCAAAGCTTTTAACTTTCCCTATATACAGAATCATAATGGGTTATAAACAAGCATTGAAACATAACGGTCTTTCAGGTAGACTACCAAAAACTGTCAAAATATTAAAGCCTGTTACCAAAGACATATATCCATACATCAAAAAAGAACAAGATGCTTTAAACCAACAAATAGTTTCCAAGCATCCTTATGGATTTGACAAATCACTTGGATTACCAAAAAGCTATCCACAAGCTGAGGAACTAATAAAGACCATCAAGCCAGTTGACTTAGATGAATACATTGACAAAAAAATATCTGAAATTATCCCAAAGGAAGTTGAATTGAAAACTGACAATGAATTCTTAAAACAATTGAAGTTAAAGGAAATTGAATTGAGAAAGAAATACTTCAAGGAAGTTTTGAAAAAAGAGGAACAAAAGATAGTTCAAGATTATAAGTATATTGAAAAAATAGATAAACAGGAAAAGGAAAATGACATGGTATTTGTTAGTAAATTCAAAAATACTTTGAAAGTAAAGAAGGACTTGGTATTACCAACAATCAAAAACATACAAAAGTTTATTCCTGATGAAAACAACGAAGCATATCCAATGGTCAGACCATTAACACCTAAAGAATTAGAATTTGAAGAGGTTCAGGAAGAAGTTGAATTTTTGGAAAAGAGAAAAGCTAAGGAAATCAATAAAATGAACTTACTTCAAGACTTGATTAAACAGCTAGATGGGTTCGTTTTGAATGAACACCAATTGAGTCTAAAGATAGAACAAATATTCGAATCCAATGAAGAAACAGCTTATGTTGATGAAGATGGAAACATGAAGCACGCAGATATATTGAAGAACTTCAGTACTATTAAGGAAGATAGATTGTTAAGTGAGCTAGATGATAACTTATTTGATTATGACAAGGATGAAAGCACAGTTAAATTTGAACACTTAGTAAAGTATCTAGATGAAAATAAATAAATAAAAATCAAATGATTGTATATATTTTGTTATGTGTATAGTCAATTCTTTGTATATATTAAACTTTAATATTTTTGATTATTAATATGTTATCACCTTTAAGAAGAACGTTGCCTAATTCTTGTATAGATTTGTTATGTTTGTTGATTTTTGTGCAATTGTTTATGACTAAGTTCATGTACTGATCCACACCTTTAAGATTACCTTTCAAATAGTATGTCTTGAATTTATCACTATCTGACAGTTGAACTTCTATAAGGTTGCTATCATTGTTGATGATGTTGTTCAATAGATTCAGGGGAAGGTTTGACATGTTATATAGTATGTGGTATTATCTAATTAGCTATCCGTTATATGGCGGTCCTTTTGTCGTTACAAACTGTTATTTTCAAAGTTAAATTTTAACAATGAGATCCATGAAGTTTATGGTTTACTCGTTTTTTTGTTCTTTTTTTTTTTTTTCCTTTTTCATAATTTCATCGGATATAAGGTGCATATAAAATCTATTTTCCCCAAAATACCATATGAATTGGGTTGGATACCTTTTGTAGAATTTCAACAGGAATTTTTCCTTTTTTTATTTTTTTTTTAAATAATACTGTGTGGTTATTAATACACACATTCTATGGTAAATAAACCATTCTTCATAGAACCTAATATAGCAGTTAGCAATGGATAAAGCCACATATACAGAACATGATGTTATTCATAATATCAATGAACTTTACAACAACAACAGAGCGACATCAATCAACGTTATAAATGACTATCTATTGAAGTTTCAAAAGTCTAATGCTGCTTGGAACATCATCATCAACGTTTTGTTAAACAACAATGATCAAAACGTTACTTTGTTCCTTTCATCAGCTTTGAAACACAAATGTAAATATGACATAATCCAATTCAACAACACTGATTTATATCACAGCATTATCAGTATAATCAAGAAGTCTATTAATCAAGGTTACAATGATAACATCAACATTCAACTGGTTATTGCATTGCTTTACTCCTTACCAGTTCTGAATGATCATAACTGTATTATTAACTGTATGCAAGAGCTATCATCCATAGATAATAATTCTAATGTATTGTTATTGTTCTTGAAAGTCTTACCTGAAGAACTTAATCAACTTAACAACATCAATGATTTATTAAACAATTCTTCATCTTTTGATATTGAAGATTTGAGACAACCTGTTTTTAGCTTCATTTCACAATTAATTACAAATGGTAGCAATGATACCTTGAATATTATCAACCTACTAAAGAATTGGGTCTTGGAATACACCTTTCAAGAGTTTATAGCATTTGATAATAACAACATTATTAATTTTGTTATAAGTCAATCATCCAACTTATCTAACAGTATGGAGATCTTAGAACAATGTTTGGATCTTCTTGGTCTAATTGTTATGGAGTCTAAAGAATCAACCTTCACCAATGATCAATCTGTTTGGGAATTGATTAGTATCATTACTCCTATCTATAACAACACAATCCCTTTTTTACTGGAAAACTTTTATGAGACTGAAGATTTAGACATTTTGCAATTTGTTATTAAATTTATTTGCGAATGTTTGGAATCTTGGGAAAGATTGGTAATCATTGATCCTACCAAATTTGCCCCGTATATCAACTTAGCAATAGAAATGACTTTTCCAAGCACTTTGAACAGTATTGATGAGTTGGAGTTTAGATCTTATCTTTTCAAATTTTGGGTTGATTTGCAAACCCTTTCATTTATGAAATTATTTCAGCCAATGCAACACGTCATTAAACCCATTTACGAGGAATTGTTCAACAGATCCCATCAATTTTTGCAATTGAACAATGAAAACATGAATGATCCAAGCTTTAAACAATACAGAAACAGCACTAATGAGTTTATAAAAGCTATTTTCAAAATAGTTTCTTCCAATGAATTTTTAAGCAATATCAAGCAAAACTTAAACAATAAAAACAATTGGCAATCCACAGAATCCAATGTTTTTATATTGCAGCAAGTAGCCACTGAAATCAAGTCTTTCAACACGGAAACTATGTTGGAGATACTAAACCATTTGTTAACATGTCAAATTGACGATATCAGCTTGTTAATAGGTATTGACAACTTGTTAACCAAGTTGAGTTCTTGGACAAATAAAAACTCAGCAAGAGCATTGGAGGGTCAACTGAACTTTATTTTCAAACAGTTGGATAATAGTAGTTTGGATCATGAAGTCTTAATAGCCGCATCAGATGCTTTTATGAGTATCTGTATGGAATGCAATGATAAACTGCAACCATTCGTTGATCAGCTGTTGTCCTTCTACACAAGTATAGAAAACTTGTTGACAAACACAGATTCCAAGCTCAACTTGAATGCAGGTATCACATCAGTTATCTTCTCAATTCCAGATGATGTCAAATATTTCAACACTCTTCAACTACTTTTGAAGGCAAAGTTATTCAAGATGTCCGAAGATAGGAATGTCAAAGATATCAGTCTGGAACTGCAGACTTTAACCGCTATTTGTGAAGAAATTAGACCGAGAGATGAGCTATCGTTGTTCAAAAACGTACAAGATGCTTTTATAACCTTATTAATTGATATTTACCCAAACATTTTAGAGCCTGTTTTGTTGAATAATCTAAACTCTTCAGAAATTATAGAAAAATGGTGTGAGGTTTTTTATGTATTGATTTTGAACATGAGCTATCATTTGGATCCTATATTGCAAAGTCTTTTAACTCTTATAGACAACTCTTTCAAATACACAAAGGATACTTCATTATTATCGCTCAGTGCTAAAATCATGGATATATACTCAATATCAGATACCACCATATATCCAAAGCATTTGATAGACAAGTATTACAGCACAGTTGTTCAATTTGTTTTGCAGCAACATGAAACTTTCAAAAATGTAATATTTGCTGATATTCTGAAGATGTTCAATGTCAACAATGATATCAAAGAGGTGAATTATCATTTCAATCATACAATTAACGATTATGTTTTGTACATATCAGACACAATGATTTATGTGCCATATGAATTTTTAACCAATTTTGATCTGACTTTGTTTGTTTTGAAGTTTTTGATGTTTATAAGCGTTAACAACCCGGATCCATCATTAACAAACACAGCCCTAAAAACACTGACTGATATGTTCACCTGGGGGTTGGACACCACACCGATTACTTGTGATATGTTTGAGATAACACCAAAGGAAATCAAGCTGAATGTCAAGGCATTGATTGTCAATCAGTATGTGGAGATTTTCAATACATTGTTTCACAATCTTTTGAACAAAGACGACGACTTTGATGACTATGATGTTATTGAATGTTTTTGTTCTTTCATCAAGACAATCCAATCCTTTGATGGGGAAATAGACTACTTGATTGAGGATGGTATTACCCACATATTGAATCAACTGAACAAGGAAATTGTTAGTCATCAAGAAACAAAGGCATTTATACATGGCTGTTACATAGCAGGTAAATACAAAGACTACAGAAAATTGGGTAGAACGTTGACTTCTTTCACCACTTGGTATTCAAAAAAATATGTAGTTGAGTAGTTATATAAAGGATGTTTTTATATCGTAAAAATATTTCCTTTTTTTTTTTTTTACTATATCATTAGTTATATACAAAAGAAAAATATACAAAACGTTAAACATTACTATTTTAGTTTTATTTTCAAACGTCTTGATGGTTCAACTTATGCAAAACATCAGGATATGCCTGGAAAATCTTATCAAATTTCTCCTTGTCAGTGTGCATCAAAACTTCAGGATCGTTACCCAAGCAAATAAAGAAAGTTGCGGCTCCTGATCTAATAGTTTCGTTGATGATGTTGACTATTTGGATGGAAATAACAAAGGTGAATGCTAACAAAGGAGCGGTGTAATCCCCATTGGTGTTGTAGTCTGGCTTGGTGAATCTTAAGTACAAGTAAGTAAACAAGGTGGAGATGTATGCTACAAAAGTTGCGTAGAAGCCAATACCGACATTAATTAAGTTATCGTTTATTAACGCATCCATACCCTTTTGTCTGAACATGTAATAAGTTTCCTTGGCAGAGGCAATGTATGGTTTTCCATATAGGGCGATGAATGCATAGGCATAGTGGTTGAAGTATTGAGCTAACCAATTGATAAGAGACATTATCAAGTTGACAATAAACATACCAATTTGTCCTCCTGTGTTGTCGTTACTAATGAATTGATTCTTGACCAAGTTCAACAATGCCTTTATAGTTTCCAAAACAGAAACTATCAATGAACCAAAGCATATACTACCAAAGCAATAAGTAATGGCTCTTCTAAAAGAGTTCCAAATAGGACTCTTTGGTGGACCTTGGTCACTGTCTTTTTGATAGTAGTAGCTTCCAAATACTCCAGAAACACTAACATGGATGACATTTCTGATAACTTCGGTGATGTAATATCCACAGAAGAAAATAACAACCAATGCACCAATCAACTTGCTGTATGAGCATGAGCCAGTTGAGGAGCTATCACAAGTTTGTGAATTATTACCTTTTGGATCAAATCTCATGTATGCAGCGGTGATGGTCAATGAGAACCAAATACTAAAGGCAAAGGTAACCACGGTACCAAGAGTTTGAACAATCAACATTCTTGGGTACCAGTTGATCCCGCTCATGACAAAAGTCAAGACTTCACAAGAGAATGGAATTCTGGATCTCATGTTCCAGTAGCACCAAGCACTGAACAAAGTGAACACCAAAAAGACTATACCAGCAGACCAATACTTTAAGGACAAATACATGATGGCAGTACCTAGCCCACAAATGATGCTGAACACTATACCACACACGATAAACCAGCGGGGTTTCATCTTACATAGCATATATCCCAAGCAGGCCAAAACAATACTGATTATACATGCAAAGATGAAGCAGATTGCAGTGTTTGAATTCAAAGTGGAGGTATTAGTGGATGAGTAGATACTACCAGAACCATAAGTGCCGGTTTCTGTACTCCAGTAGTGAAGAACAATACCCGAAATGGCAATGAAGCCAAAACATGTAAGAATAAAGATTATGGTGAATGGCCAGTCATTGTAGTGGGCTGATGACTTTGAGTCATCTATGTCGTTTTCACCCTTTCCAGACAAGTCATACTGAGGGTCTTGTCTGAATTGATACTCGTTGCCAGTGTTCTGTTCTGTGTGTTGTTTGCTTTCACTTTCAGACATTATTAAATATTAAAGGTGTTTATCAAAGAAATTCTGCTAAAAGGAAAGGGGAGGGTTAATGATGAGAATTATACTTTATTTTTTTTCTTTGGTTTTAATCTCGCTATGTATAGTGTTTTTTGTGGGGATATGAAGATATTCTAAACAGAAATAAATACAACAAGATCTAAATTTAAGGCATGCTGATTAATGATTTATTGCCAACAATCAAAAAAAAAAAAAAAAATAAGAAGAAGTTGAAGACCATCGATTTAAATATTACACAAGACCATTAATTAATAATGTGAAGAGACTGTTCTATTTGTTTTTTTTGATCATGAACCTGTGTGCATTTCGCAATGGATTATTATTTTTTTTTCACCCTTAAAAAAAAAAATATAAAGTGCGTAATCAATTGCCATTGTTAAAGTAGTAGGTCACTTTGTTGAAACCATCTACATCTATCAGGTAGACCCCTTCATAGCTCAGTTTATCCTTAACGATGTTGTCATGGTCAACTTCCCCACACTTGTAGTCCCCAATGATGTATTCACGCTCAAAATCGCTGTTTATCACATAGCTTACGTTATTGTAATCGTAGATCTGTAAAAAATCATTGGCATTGATCATGTCTATAAAATCTTGGCACGTTATGTACTTATACTGGAACACCTCAAGATTGTAACGGTAGTACAGGTCATTGACTTTCATGACTTTGAACTGGTTACTAATAAAGAAATCTGTTAGTGTGATATAGGAGTTCTTCTGTCTTTTGGAGATATGTAAATAATCATCCATCTCATTAACACTTTCCAGAAAGTTAGTTATACTTGATAATGACACGTCTTGTAAAAACTCCAGCTTTTTTATGTCATCATCGTATTTGTTGATAATACTCTTAATACCCATCTCCAAGGAATTTGATGAAGTATCATCCATCAGTTTCAGCAGATTCATGGAGTTTGTGTTCATCTTTGAAAGGTTTAACGTTTTTTTGGTCTCTTGTATGATAGGATCTATAATAGGTCTAAGGTTTTCTATGGTCTTAAAAACTACACACACAGGTTCTAGCAGGAGCGGTACGTCCAAGTAAGTTAATGGTCCTTTACACACTTGACAATTATTTGATATGTTTGAGTATTCACTATTATCGTGTGTGCACCTTGGGCACACCATATGATGCTTGTTTTTGCTTGATTCAAGTACAACATTTGAAGTAAGCAGAAATACATCATCTTTATCCAAGTGACTACCGCAGTTATCACAAACAAATTCTTTTAACTTTATTGATGAATGTGTTTTTTTGGTTTTTACAACTACATGTTCAAAACAAACACCACAATAAAATTCATCTTTTATAAATTCAACTAGGTTTTTCTCCTCATTGCTAATTAAGGTATACCTTGTGTCATGAAACTTATCAATTGTAAATTTTGTTGCAGTTTTGCTTTTGTTTTCTACATCAACGAAAGTTATACCCAACAGGTACAGGTACATCCCAACTCTCAAATTTGTGTGGTAGAAAATTAATCTTTCGTTTGTTATAAATATCACAAAGTCCTGATTATCCGAGTCTTTAGAGGTCTTAGTAATTTTTATTGTTTCTAGATCAATGAACTTTAACTTATATTCCTTTAACTTGAAAGACAAGAGAGAATATCTATAAATGATACTCTCAGAGGGCCGCAGAAGTGTTAGAATATCATTTGTGTCAGTGTTGTGTGTGTTAACAACCTTTGGTAATGCAAACAATGACATGCAGTTAGACCTTTTCTTGACAAAGTTATCTCTTTTTGCTTTTTGCTTTCTAGGACGTGTTTTAATATCTTCTTTAGTAAAATGTCAATTAATTTGCAATCTACAACTTCATTAATTTGTATTTTTGTTTTTTCTTTTTTTTTTTTGCTTTGGGTTTGAATGGAGATGCTTAAATCCGAAAATGGAAACTTGGTATATGTTAGTGATCAGGATTGACTACATTCGTCCAAGATGTTAAACAATTTGAACATATGGCTTTAAAAGAAAAACATCTACTACATATAATTTCATATTAATTCTTTTGATTTATCTACATGAATGAAAATATATATACACTACTCTAATTGCTTAACATTATCCTTGGTGATAGCAGAACTGTCGTTTTCATTGATATCTAATTTCTTTAGGGCTTGTTGTAAAACATCATCCAATTTCTCATCACTTGTTACCTCTCTATTATGCTTGATCTCTTCAGTCCATTTTTTGTAAACGCTCTTAGAAATAAACGGTTGAGGCAAAGGTTCTAGATTACCACCAATACCTTCGAAGATATGATCAGGACAAGGCTTCATGAAATCTGATCCGGTTCTACGTTGTGCATCTTCAACATAACGTCTAAAGTCTTTCATAACAGCTCTGTTGACTTCATCATCCTTTTCTGATGTGACTGTGGTTGGCCAGATGAATGGCTTTTCCATTCTAGCAACAATGACTTTTTCCTGACTGGTTAGATAATGACCTTTGTTGTTTTTTTGTGGGAGGAACTTTCTTCTTGATAGACTGACTCTCATGTCAAATACCTTCAAGCCATAGAAATGGAAAAGATAGTCTCTAAGATCTAGTTTGTTATATGTTCTAGGAACTTTGAATCTAACAAAGTATGGAGACATGTTAGGTAGATTAGGCAATAAGGTGATGGCACCTTCTGGTAAGTAAACCTTTTTTTCACCTACCTTGAAATGGGGTTCTTTTTTGTCTTCAGCGTCAGAAGCATTTGGAGGCATTATGTCTATGTTGGTACGGTAAGCATAGTAGTCCACAGGTTGCAATGCATCACCAAACAGCTCTCTTCTCTTTTCAACGGCTTTTTGGTATGAGCTAGGTTCCTTTCCGGTAACTTCCTTTTGAGATTCAATACCAAAGTAGTCCTTTTGATAGTCTATGGCATCTTTGATTTTAGTATTGTTTGGATCAAAGACAAATCTTAGTCTACGTTGGATAGGTTGTCTTTTGCTCAATACAGTAGTGGTAGAAATAGATCTTTTGATAGTGTTGCAATTAGACATCATTTCTTATTATTGTATATATCAAATACGTTGGTTGCTTATATGTTATCAAAAGATATGTTTGAAGTGTTATTTGAACTATCATGAACAAAATGTATTCTATAAAAATTTTAATTGAAGAAAGTTCTAACAGAGAAGGAAAAAAAAATTTTTTTTTTTTTCTTTTTTTTGTTTTTTTTTTTTGGTGGAAATAACTTGTAGCGTTTTACAAATTTGAGAAATGTGTGGTATAAAAAAAAACATACGCAACAACTTACCCCGCTGTTCAAGTAAATTTCCTATTACGTACATATTGTATTTTTCAGGTAATTTCGTGGGGGAAAAAAATGAAAGAAAAAATTTTCATTCTCGTCGTTCAACATTGTATTTTTTTTCTGCATTTGCCTCCCAGTAGTTATTGGCATAGACAGTAAACAAAGTGTTAACACTTTATATCATCTCATATATTAAAAGATAATAGGTATCAAGTTAACCAAAGAACTAGTTCAAGATCTTTACATAACGAATTTAAAAACATAATCTTTCTTGATTATTCTTTTTTTTATTTTCCTTTTGTCTTAATTTTAATACAAAATTTAATATTCATCTGCTTTATAAATTGTTAAACACATTTTAGTGAAAGAATAGATATAAAGTAAAAAAAAAAACACACACGCACATTATATTTTTCAAGTAGACAAGATAATAAACAGAAAAGGAGAATAATATCAATAATAATGTCAGCAGCTGTTTATAACAACATTAACAAACAAGAATACGACACTCAAAATGATGAACATAAGTATAGAAACGACATGGATCTAGAGAACGAAGATGATGATGATGAATATGGATTTGAAGACGATGGCATCTCCTCTGAAGATTCTTGGGTCGTTATATCATCTTTTTTCAAAGAAAGAGGTTTGGTTTCCCAACAGTTAGACTCCTTCAACCAGTTCATCCAAACCACTTTGGAAGACTTAATTACTGAAGATACATCTTTGATTCTGGAACAACCAGCCCAACATACTTCTGCGGAAGACAACATTTCCAGAAAATACGAAATTCTATTTGGTAAGACATTTTTGGGTAAGCCTTCCATGACTGAATCAGATGGTGTCACACATGCATTAACTCCTCAAGAAGCCAGATTAAGAAACCTAACATACAGTGCATCCTTATTGGTCGCCTTGAAAATGAACACCTATGAAGCTGAGGATGTTCCTGGTAAGGACTTGGAGTACAACCTAGTTGAATCAGAAGAAGTTATGGATGACGGTGGTGATGTCAGAAAGACCTTGCTTGGTAGAATCCCGATCATGTTGAGATCCAAGTTCTGTATCCTTGCCGACCAATCTGAATCTGATATGTATAAAATGAAGGAGTGTCCCTTCGATATGGGTGGTTACTTCATCATCAATGGTTCTGAAAAGGTTCTTATTGCTCAAGAAAGAAGTGCTGGTAACATTGTTCAAGTCTTTAGAAAGTCCGCTCCTTCTCCTATCTCCCACATCGCTGAAATCAAGTCCGTTATTGAAAGAGGTTCCAGATTCATCTCCAATGTCCAAGTCAAAATGTATGGTAGAGAAGAGTCATCCAACAGAACCATCAAGGCTGTCATTCCTTACATCAAACAAGATATTCCTATTGTCATTATCTTTAGAGCATTGGGTATTGTTCCTGATGGTGAAATTTTGCAGCATATCTGTTATGACACCAATGATTGGCAAATGCTGGAAATGCTAAAGCCTTGTGTTGAAGAAGGGTTCGTTATACAAGATAGAGAAACTGCCTTGGATTTCATTGGTAGAAGAGGTGCTGCCTTGGGTATCAAAAAGGAAAAGAGAATTCAATATGTTAAAGATATCTTACAAAAGGAATTTATTCCTCACATAACAAGAAAGGAAGGTTTTGAAAACAGAAAGGCATTTTTCTTGGGTTACATGGTTAACAGATTATTGTTATGTGCTTTAGATAGAAAGGACCAAGATGACAGAGATCACTTTGGTAAGAAGAGACTGGATTTAGGTGGTCCTCTGTTGGCTCAACTATTCAGAACTCTTTTCAAGAAAGTTACCAAGGACATTTTCAGAGTCATGCAAAGATCCGTTGAAGACGGAAAGGATTTTATTTTGAAAACAGCCATCAAGCATCAAACTATTACTGCTGGGTTAAAGTATGCCTTGGCTACTGGTAACTGGGGTGAACAAAAGAAGGCCATGTCCTCAAGAGCTGGTGTTTCCCAAGTTTTGAATAGATATACTTACTCATCCACTCTATCGCATTTAAGAAGAACTAACACTCCTATTGGTAGAGACGGTAAGCTGGCCAAGCCTAGACAACTGCACAACACCCATTGGGGTCTTGTATGTCCTGCTGAAACTCCTGAAGGTCAAGCTTGTGGTTTGGTCAAGAACTTGTCTTTGATGTCAGGTATCTCCGTTGGTTCCGATCCTGAACCAATCATAGCCTACTTGAAGGAATTCGGTTTAGAACCTTTGGAAGATTATGTCCCATACAAGCTGCCTGATGTTTCCAGAGTATTTGTCAACGGTGTTTGGCATGGTATCCACAGAAACCCTGAAAGATTGATTACCGATTTCATCAACTTGAGAAGATCAGGTGTGTTGTCCAGTGAGATTGCCATTGTTAGAGATATCAGAGAAAAAGAAATTCGTTTCTTAACTGATGCGGGTAGAGTCTACAGACCATTATATGTTGTTGATACCAATCCAGAAACAGGTAACAAGGAGTTGGTTATTAAGAAGAGACATATTTTGAAGCTGGTTCAAGCCCAATCCTCTGAGTACACAGTTGATGACTCGGATGATGACATGTCAGATTCAGATGATGAGAACGGCCAACCTTGGTCATGGTCCACCTTGATCAACAAGGGTATGGTTGAATACTTGGATGCTGAAGAAGAAGAAACTGTTTTGATAGCCATGCAACAAGATGACTTGAAAGTTGATGAGGAGGATGAATATATTGATGAGGAAGATATTGACAAAATGGATGTTTCTGATGAACATTCCATTGAGGAAGTTGGTGAGGCCACCGCAAAGATAGCACAAGAAAGCAAAATGAAAAGACAGCTTCATTCAAATACATTCACACATTGTGAAATTCATCCTTCGATGATTCTGGGTGTTGCCGCCTCCATCATTCCTTTCCCTGACCACAATCAATCTCCTAGAAACACATATCAATCTGCGATGGGTAAGCAAGCCATGGGTGTGTTCTTGACCAACTACAACTTTAGAATGGACACAATGGCCAACATTCTGTACTACCCACAAAAGCCACTTGGTACCACCAGAGCAATGGAGCATTTGAAGTTCAGAGACTTGCCTGCTGGTCAGAATGCTATTGTGGCCATTGCTTGTTACTCAGGATACAACCAAGAAGATTCCATGATCATGAACCAGTCATCAATTGATAGAGGGTTGTTCAGATCATTGTTCTTCAGAGCCTACATGGATCAAGAAAAGAAAGTTGGTATGACAGTTTCAGAAACATTTGAAAAGCCAACCAGATCTGATACACTAAGAATGAAGCATGGTACATATGACAAGCTAGATGATGACGGTTTGATTGCTCCAGGTGTAAGAGTATCTGGAGATGATGTGATCATTGGTAAGACCACTCCTATTAAGCCAGACAATGAGGAATTGGGTTTGAGAACAGCCTTCCATACAAAGCGTGATGCATCCACACCATTAAGATCAACTGAATCTGGTATCATTGATCAAGTTTTGATCACAACCAACGAAGAAGGGTTGAGATTTGTCAAGGTTAGAGTAAGAACAACCAAGGTGCCACAAATCGGTGATAAGTTTGCATCCAGACACGGTCAAAAGGGTACAATTGGTATCACTTACAGAAGAGAGGACATGCCGTTCACAGCTGAGGGTATTGTACCTGACTTAATCATCAATCCACACGCCATTCCTTCAAGAATGACAGTTGCGCATTTGATTGAATGTTTGTTATCCAAGGTTGCAGCCATCAATGGACAAGAAGGTGACGCATCACCATTCGTTGATGTTACTGTTGACAGTATATCTGATTTGTTAAGACAAGCAGGATACCAAAGTAGAGGGTTCGAAGTGATGTACAATGGACATACAGGTAAGAAGCTAATGGCTCAAATCTTCTTTGGTCCTACATACTATCAAAGATTGAGACACATGGTTGATGATAAGATTCACGCCAGAGCCAGAGGACCTGTTCAAGTGTTGACCAGACAACCTGTTGAAGGTAGATCCAGAGATGGTGGTTTGAGATTTGGAGAAATGGAGAGAGATTGTATGATCGCACATGGTGCAGCAGCCTTCTTAAAGGAAAGATTAATGGAAGCTTCGGATTCATTCAGAGTGCACATATGTGGTATTTGTGGTTTGATGTCTGTTATTGCAAAGCTAAAGCATAACCAATACGAATGTAGAGGATGTAAAAATAAAATTGATATTTACCAGGTTTACATTCCATATGCTGCAAAACTATTGTTCCAAGAATTGATGGCAATGAATATAGCACCAAGAATGTACACTGAACGTGCTACTGATATTTAAACTAGTTGTCAATAATAAAAAACAATTAACACCCCCATTAGCTTAGGATATATAAAATCTAATTAAAGAAATAAAAAAAAAAATTAATATACAGAATTGTTACTTTTTTGTTTTACGATAATGATCTTGTTT
Source organism: Hanseniaspora pseudoguilliermondii (assembly GCA_030573455.1). Classification (NCBI taxonomy): domain Eukaryota; kingdom Fungi; phylum Ascomycota; class Saccharomycetes; order Saccharomycodales; family Saccharomycodaceae; genus Hanseniaspora; species Hanseniaspora pseudoguilliermondii. The sequence continues at coordinate 122,495 of JAJMDH010000088.1, read as the reverse complement.
CTTTTCACAATAGTTAACTTGCAATTTTTCATTGCAAAAATGAGTATTTATTATATGGCTAGGATCTCTTATGTACAGGAATTAGTGAAGAAAAGAAAATATATATAATTATAAGCTTCAATAAACCAAGATTTTTCTAATTTTCTTATATATTCTCCTTCAATATACTGTCATTAAAGCTTGAAATGATTCATTAGTTGAGGAACTTTGTTGTATTTCTTTCTGGATTCAATGATCTTAGCGGTGATTTCCTCACATCTCTTCTTCTCCTCTTCAACTATGCCTTGTTCTTTGGCAAAGGCCAAAATGTTATCTTTATACGGGTATTCATCACCATCAAAGCAGAAGACTCTCTTGGCTCTTATATGTTTTAATTTATTCTTTGGGAACATTCTGTAGATGGCTCTGTACATGACCCACTTAGGACCCTTTTCGTAAAGCTTTTCCTTCAATGGAGTTTTCTTCAAGTTACCTGGGAAAGTGGAAGGTCTGTAGAAGAACTTACCTCTTAGTTGGGCATTAGTGAATTCCAGATTATTACAGTTGATGACGACGACATAGTCACCAGAGTCCACAGTAGGGTAATAGTTAGGCTTGTTTTTACCCATTGCCTTGTTGACAACATCTTGGGCTATTCTACCAACGCTTCTTGTGTCCTTCATACAGTCAAATAGATGCCATACTCTTTGGTTTGATAGACTGGTGAATCCTAATCTTTGAGACATTTTGCAGTGTATGTTGTGTAAATTATGTTTATTCTATGGGGATGGATGACTGTTTATCACAGTTGTTTGTTGCAGAGTATATCAAATGATGATTTCTTTTTTGAAAATTTTGAAAATAACAGAGAAACAGTGATAGAAAAAAAGATGAAAAAAAAAAATTTTCCCCTTCTGAACAAAAGTATCAAACTATTGAGAAAAATACTGGTCCTGATCGGACTTATGCCCTATGCTCATCAGTATAAGGAAATGTATCAACACAACATTGTCACCATTAATTGGAGATTGAGCTTACTGACATTCTGTAGATAATGGTTTATTCAACCTATGTAAAAGCAAAACAAAATGAATAAAAAAGCATTCTAAAAGTTTGACAGCTTGATTAAAAATATTTTTTTTTGAAAATTTGGTTAAGTTTACATTTAATTATCATTAAAAATTATACAGAATATAAATTGTATTCTTTTCATATTTTTTAAAAGCACAGATTAATAACAAAGATTCAAGATTACATGACTACGGTATTTGATTTATAAACATTACTAGTTACCATTAATGCATTCAAAATAATTGACTCTACGGCACTCGTTGCTTAAGTTCTTTGATTAGATTAGAAAGTACTTACCCGAACAACTCACCTACACATAAACGGAGAAAAAAAAAAAAATTTCACATTCGAGAAAAACGAAAAAAATAAAAACAAACGATAATCAAAATCTTCCTCAACCATTTATATTTCAATACTCTCGCCATATTAACAGATAAATAAATTAACACACAACCCCTTGAACATTAATTCGTTTCTTTCAGACATATCTAATTTCTCAAGATGTTTTTTTTCAAAGATCTCTCACTTAAAATCACTCTTCATCCCTCATACTTTGGTCCGAACATGAAACAGTACTTGAAAACCAAACTTCTCCAAGATGTTGAGGGTACCTGTACCGGTAAGTTTGGATACATACTGTGTGTCGTCGACTGTAACAACATAGCCATAGAAAGAGGCACCATATTGCCCAACTCCGGAAACGCCGAGTTCACCATGAAATATAGAGCCATCATCTGGAAACCCTTCAAGGGTGAGGTCGTTGATGGTATAGTCACCTCATGCACAGAACTGGGCTTTGAAGTCAACGTTGGCCCACTGACTGTCTTCATATCCAAGTACTTAATGCCAGAAGATCTTTTCTTCAATAGTGCTTCAAACCCTCCCTCATACCAGTCCGCAGACCAGATCATCAGTAAAGGCTCCAGAATCAGATTGAAAATAGTTGGTACCAAAAGTGGTGTTAATTCCATCCATGCGATTGGATCTATTAAGGAAGATTACTTGGGTGTTATTTAGAATTAGTGCTATATATTCTTCATTACCGATAAATCTGTTGAGCTAATAGACTGAAGCTACTATAGCTTCATAACTGTTCTTATTTTTGTTATGTAATTTAATATTAAAATATATAATTCCTTTTTAGTTTTCTTCTTCTTGTGGTATTTGGATAATACTTGAAATGAAAAAGAAACTACCATTAGAAGAAGAAAATTTAATGATTTTCCAACTTATAAGTCGCCAAAGATCAAATAATAAATTTGTCATTTTCAATTTATCAACAAGTGCCTTTAGTCTTTTTTCTTCTTACTTTGGATCATTATATTACATTGTTTTCTGATTCTTCAAGAGACAGATTTTGGACAATTTCCTTCAAGTCCAAGTCATCAACTATTTTGGTGGTGAATGGTGTCAAGCTATCCATGTTCTTATTACTTTGGCTACGCTCTCCATCTGCCAAAACCGTTGTTGATTTTTCTAAAGAGCTTCTTGACATGAGGACATCATCAAGCTTAGGCAAGCTTTCACTACTTTCAGCATCCATATCACTGGTGTAAACAATGTCTTTCATGCTGCCTGCATTCTTTTTTGCAAGGTATTCAGCTTTCAATCCACTCAAAATTTCATCAACTCCATACAAGTCATCATACTCACAGTCCTCATAAATTCCCCTGTCTCTCAATTCATACATAATGCCTCCATACTTATCTTCAACCATCTTTGCCATGTATGCTTTACTCATCACTGCTTGAGCCACTATTGATGATCTTCCAAAGAATAACTTCTTCTGATCTGCATATCTTATAACACAGTTGTGCCAAGGGGTTGGAATGTGCAAGAAATCTTCAAAATCAGGCGATATCAACTCATCCATGGACTTGATTGATTTACAAACTTCCGATGGAACAATTTTAATTCCATACTTTGGTCCAGAGTTTATATGGGCATGGATTGAAAATCTCATGTGATGCGGAAAGACTAAATCCACCAAGTTGGAATAAGCATCATTTCTCTTAATCATTTCGAAGGCAATTTTAGCTGCCACCTTTTTTTGTTGCTTTCTTGAAAGCTCCTTGATAACTTCCAACTTACAAATATCCTCTTCCATGAATCTTGTAAAGCCTCTATAAAGAAGCAGTCTTGGATGATCAGGAATGTTTACTTGCTGACGTAATCTTCCATTGTCAGTGTCACATGCAGCCATCATAATCTTTCTACAGGTTTCACTGAACATGTCAATTTTACTGTTGGTATAATGTGGTAGCACCATATCATTTAACCAAGCTTCATTAAATAACTCACCAGAATTCTCGGAGTAAAAGACTTCCTTCAAACCAAAGAATCCTATGCAGTCTTCTTGATCATCGCTCTCTTTTTTTATTGACTCATACAGCTGTCTTAATTGACCGCCATATTCATCAATAATGTCATCATCTGCACCAATACAGTCTGAAAAGACATGACCATCAGAGACTATCCATATTTTAAAGCCTGGTGGGTAAATCTTTTTCTTAACATCTTTACAGAATTGAATTAAGGTTCTCAAAGCCAACACTTCACCTCTGTCCGGTTTATATCCAGCAACTTTCTGCAAATTTGTTGACTTACATGGAAATGCTGGTAAAATGGCTTGAACAGGTAACATTCTGCTGGTAAAATACTTTAATTTGTTTATAAAGTGGAAAGATCCTTCATTATCCCACATATCATCTTTGTGAAAGTTCTTTAAATTCTCATTGAAGTACTCAGCAATCTGCAAATGGTACTTGTTAGGAGAAATGTTGATGGATCCATTTTTTGAATCATGTGCATTTAATTTTGACACATCAAGAAGATGATAGCAAAACCAATCAAAAAAATCATGGTCCTGTACGTTGTCATCTTCAATAGTACAAACCATACCTCTTATTTGATTTTCATTTGGCTTTTTTAACTCTAAAATCATGACATCTATGTCTGGATCAAGATTGGTAAAAGGTGTGGCCTTCTCCCCATCTAAAGAGTAAATTTTCAACTCAGGTTCAAACTTAGAGAACTTGTTTTCAATTGGCGTTGCATACTTTAAAAAGTTGTTGACGTAAAATTCATTGAACTCTTTTCCTATAATGGAGGTTTGTTTATCTACATAAGACAAAGGAGTAATTTTTCTGTCAAAGACATCTTGATCAGGAATTGTGTATAGGCACAAAATCTTTTCATAGCTTGACAACTTTCCACCTAAGTTATGTTTGATATCAAAATCATTACTTATTTTATCATGAAATTCCGTAATTCTGTTTACGTTCTCTGTCATGATTGCTAATAATAATGATGATTAAAATTTTTGGAATATATTAATATTTCTTTTGTTTTTGTCTTTCTGTTATTTTTTTATAAAAAAAAAAGCCTATCAATAAAATTGATTATTATATGAAATAATTGGATAAACTTTTTGGCTGGTTTTATTAAAAAGATATTCTTTCTAATCAAAGTTAATATGAATTTAAAACACATCAACATTACCATTTAAAATATAATTGCTTACCAAGTACATAACCATAATAGTCTGATAACAAATAATAAGACTTAAACATTTAAATCAGACCATATTTATACTGAGTTAATATGTATTTATGTGGATCACAATGATACGAAGGTATAAATTCCTTCTGTTATTAATACCACCAAAGCTTTCCATGATGTATTATTGTTTCCAAAAAAACACGATGAATTTCACAGTAGATTCTATTGTAGAATTTACACAAAAAAAAAGAATATAATAAACTGCGTTGAATTTTAAATACATTTCCCGTTTTGGAAATATTAATAAAATATATCATTTCCCGTTTGTTAGTATCTCTGCACACATCAATCTAATACACTCTATAAATGAAGGATAGAAATAAAGATAGAAATAATATCAGAACACTTAGCACCTTAATGTTATCAATCTTCCAACTATGATTTAATTTGGCATAAGTTTCATCAGCTTCATCAAAAAAATGACAAAAGCTACTCCAAGCATTATCGTAATTCATATCATAAACAACGACACTCCCCTTCTGATCTATGCCTAAAAGTTGAGATGTTGATTTTTTATTTTCAACAACTTTCAGTATGTTTGCCTTACCTCTGCTTTGTCCTTCTGTGCTAAATAACAATTTCTGTTCCTGATAACCCCAATCATAAGAGCTACTGTCTTTAGCAGTGTATTCTAAAATACACATAAGGGACGGTAACCCATGTATAATGGCTTTATCTATACTTCCATCAGCAGGTGGGAGAAGACCGTGTCTTTTCTCACCACTCTGTGAAAAATATCGGGGAATGTTACATTTCAGCTTGGCAACCTTACGTTCCTTCGTTGAAAATTTACTGGTGACACTATATGGAAACATTATCACTTTATTTTTCATTATAGGATCTTGAAAAATATGGTTTGCTGCATTTGGATCCATAAAAATGTTAATCTCCTTATTGAAATCATCGTTGAATGCACCTGCCGAACAAATGAATTTATCTATATACAGTCTTAAATCAGGACATTGCATTATAAGAGTGGAGATGCATGTAAGATTTGTAAAGGAGATAAAGATATTTTTTTCGTTCGTGAATTTTTTGAACTTATTCTTAAGAATATCTCCGGTGATATTCGGATAGTTGAGTTTCAATAAATTATAGGGGCGATTGGGAAAGTTTTCTTCTGAACTCAAACTATGATCAACTCCTTTATAAATATCTATTTGGGTGTTAGCCTGGAATAAGCTAAGAATTTGCTGAAGTGTATGTAAATTTAGATCAGCCCAACTCTCGCCATAACTGATTGATATACCGATGATGTTTATGTGATCGAAGTTAATGGCAAGGCTTATGAGTGTAGGAATAATGAAGGATTCGTTAATTCCAGTACAGCAATCTATAAAAAGGTTAACCTTATTAACCATTTGTAACATTTGGTTGAGTATATATAGGTTGAATCTTTTTTTTTGTTTTCCTTTTTGTCTTAACATTATGTAACATGATCTGTTATAAAATTACCGCTTTAAGGGTGAGAACAAATTAAAATAGAAGAATTATTTATAAAAAAAAAATGGTAGCACATCCAAATGGAAAGATCAGAATTTATGTAGAAAAAAATTTGATTTTCAATGTCGAAAATGCATCTACACGTGACTAGCACCCAAAAGCCTTTGCAAAAAAAAAAACGATAATTACTCAATATGTATATAATTTCTGAATTAGAAGGTGGTACTGTTTTGTTTGGTATGGTCGTATAAGTCATTGCCCTGTAATTCAGCTTGTTCTTGATGGAAGTGAACATCGTTGTTTTCCCATGGATAAACAATCCATGCATCAGGAATGGTTCTGGCAGCAATGTATTTGATAGGGTTGTTCAAGATTTCCGCAGGTAAGTCAGCCTTCTTTTCCTTAATTTTATTATGCAAAACAAATATACCAAAGTCAGCCATTAGTTCGGGATGCTCTTCCAAGTTGATGTTTTTCTTTCTGGCTTCTTCTTGACAATCCTTCTTCAATTCCTCCAGAGCATAATGTAAGGTGGTTCTGGAGTCATCAACTTCATCAATAATCAATACCTTCTTTCCCAATAACTCCAAGTTACATTGTTCATAGTCTATCCATTGGATTCTGTTAACTTTGGTACCGATATCTTCAGCACTGGTTCCATCACCGTTGTTGATGTCTTCATACAAGGACAATATGATGGCAAAGATTCTGGTGGTTTGTTTACCTGTTTCCTTGATACAGGATCTCATCATTCTTGCTGGAATAAAACCACCACCACCAATACAGATGATGTAGTCTGGGTTAAATTCCTTGACTTTCTTGGAAGCTTCCAAACACAATAAGTGAACGTGGTTGTATGAGATATATTGTTTATCAGTTGACATTATTACCAATTCAATTGTGTAAGGTGATTGTGATAGGTTTGTACTTAAATATAAAGTAACTTAATTATACTCAATGCAAATGACTAACGTGATGTTTATTTGCTTTTTTTGTAATTATTAAAACTAATAACTCTATCGAGATCTCAAGCCTATCTTTAGTTCTAATCCTGTGTCCCAAAAAAAAAAAAAAAAGAAACGTTTACTTATATTTATTTTTTAAAAAAAAAAAAATTTTTTTTAATTGACAACATCTAATATTATATTACATTCAACAGGACTATTGTTTTTTATACCCATTTTGTTCAACTTCTGCCTGTTGAAATGCTACAATCTATTGTTCCAGCTATTGTAGTATCCAATTGCCACATAGGCTCCACAGCTATTGATCATTAATTATTTGTAGTTTTATCAAATCAACTTCAACTGATTATAAGAAAAAAAAACAACAACATATATAATATTAACTATTGCTCAGTTAAAAACAACCAACTGAGAAATTTATTCCATTTCGACATCACTATGTTGATTAGCTTCTAATGGGATCATGTCCCTGTCTATGTCAAAGCCAGTTTCGTTATCATCGTCTAATGAGATATCACCATCTTCTTGATAGTCATCTTCATCGTCTTGATAATCGTCATCGTTTTCCACATCCAATCCTTCATCATATTCATACTCACTATCAATGTATTCTTCTCCGTTAACGATCAAATCATTTTCGTAGTTGGACAGTAACTTTTCTTCATAAAGCATACTTCTGCTTAGTTGATTATTGATTATTGAGTTCAACTTAACAAGTTTATGGTAATAACTGGACTTCTTGGCAATAATGAAATATAAGTTGGATAGTTTTTGTTTCAACTGTAAGTTGTTATTGAACTTGATCAAGTAATTTCCATGTATGATCAATGTGTAGTACAACCAAACGTATATGTTATTGTTGTTATTGTTGGAGTTGTAATAAACAATAATCTTATCAGTTATTCTTATCAAAAAATTTATGATCAATTCACTGGACAACTTCCATAGTGTTAGCTTAATGATCTTTGGATCCTTGGTATTCAACACTTGATCCAATAAATTGTGATCATTGGAAACTAAGGATTGCTTCAAAATTGTAGTCAGAGTACCAACAATATTGGATTTCTTTTTGCTTGATGTGTTGACAGTGTTCAAATTCAAGTCACTGAAAGAAATGTCATTGTCATTTTTGAGAATTGTGTCTATTTGTTCTATCAAGTTTGAGTAATTGTTACCTTGAGTTATGTAATTGTTTCCCTCTTTGTAGCCTGTCTTTGAGCTTATGTCAGATTGGTTTATTATGTTGGTGTTTTTTATTTTGCCCTCAGCCTTAATTTCAACATGGTTTTCCTTATAATAGTCTTTTAAGCTGATATCATAATTAAATTCATAGCTTACCACGGTGTTATTTGATCTATACAATAATCTCAATATGTTTTCTTTCAAGTTTTGACAGTAAGCGATCTTTAAATCATTGTCAAACTGTTGGAATTTGATTTGTAAGGTGGATTTCTTATTGATTTTGTTCTTCTTTCTTCTCTTGTTGTCATTACTTGCAGTGTCTGTGAAAGGGTTAACAAATATCTCCAGATTACCGTTTTGAGTAACTATGGTGATGATTTCCTGATTGTTAACACTTATGTAATTTAATTGCTTAACATTCTCGTTACAAGATAAGACTAAAACAAGCTTGTTGTCTTCATCGGAGTTATAAAAGTTGACAATGTTGTCATTATCAGAGAATGAATAGAATATTGACTCACTGTCAGTTTTTTTAATAACTTTCATTTCCTTTATGGCATTTAAATGACCTGGATATTCATGTATGGTAGAATTGTTGGTTATGTCTATAAGCTTGACAGATTGGGTAGAAATTAAAAACTTGTCATTTAAGGTAGTAATGTTATTGATAGATTGTTGGTTGACAAATTCACTCAAATTGTTTATAACCTCATGTTCATAGTTTACCAAGTTTAACTTGAAAAGAACATTTTCTGTATCTAAAATAAAGACAGATTCATCCTTTATAGTGAAAGTTGTTATGGCTTGGTTAGAGATGTTGATATTACTTACAATTTTACCATCATTGATAGAAAATATTAGTAAGTTACCATTGTTTAATCCAACAAGAGCTACTGTTTGGTTATTCAAAGTAGCAATCTTGATATCTGTGTGATGTAAGTCTGAATCAAGTTTTATGTTACTAATAATAAAATCATTTTCGATATTTTTGAATACAACATTGACGTTGTTTAATTCCAAAGAAGTGTAAGCAATGACATTGTCAAAGACATCAACAAAGTTAGTATCAACAGACATTTATCTAAACTTCTAATATCCTTTCTGTATTTGTGAAAAAACGTTGAATAATAAACCTGTCGTTGTGTTTCTGCTATAAACAACTTTTAACTCAAGTTTTAGCTATTGAATATGATTTATTGATGGGTATCTATACTATTTGTTCTTTTGCTTTCTCACATTGATGGAAACATTTGAAATTTTTTACAGAAAAATCATAATGTATAGTTTGCGACATCGTCTCATTACGGAATATGCAAAAAAAAAAGAAAAAAAAAAGAAATGTTTTGTAAATGTATCGTGTAGCGTTTAATATATGAAGTGCATGATTTAATCAAATCAACTAAGAACTTACAAAATTTATAATTCTTTATTGAGTATATCAATATACATGTCTTGTTATTGTAGAACAGCAAGAAACATTTAATAATAAAATTTAATAACTTTCAAATACCAAGACTAAATCATCAGTATATATGTTCTATTTTTCATAAAAAAACAACTAAGAAGAAAATTTATAGTCGATTATATACTATCTTAACTACAGAAATTTAAAACTACACATATGCTCTATAGCTGATTAAATTGAGTAATAAATATAATTGCTGCTATTTTGTTTTTTTTTCATTACTGCTATAAACTCTAGGAATCTTTTGTTAAGAGTATATGAAGCTTGGGACGGCTGTTTTGGTTACACTTCAGTGGCGTACATCAATGCTAATCGGATTTACTTATCTACAGCAAATTTTAAAATACCTGTATTCGTTACATTTTATTTATTTTTTTTGATGGGAAAAAAAAATTTGTTTGTTATTCGTCCTGAAAAAAAAAAACCAACTATATAATCAGCTCTCAACAACAATTCAAAAATTATTATTGAATACATTCAGATTTTCTAAAATTCTAGATCAGCAATATCCTCAGCAGAACCAAGTAATTTTTCTTTCATCTCGATAAAATGGAATTCAACTCATCTGAATCAGAAATTAGTATAGAGGAGTTAGCTAACCTTCTGCCTAAGGCCACTCTTAACAAACTTGTAAGTGAAATCGTCAACTTACCTAGATACAGCCATCTAAAAATCAACATACAAAAGACCTTCAAAACAAAACTAAGTGAATACGGTATAATATTTTTACAGCTTATTATCGGGGAGAGTATCGATCTAATTAATAAGGAAAACAAAAAAACTATCACTCACGACCACATATTGAAGGTTTTGGATAACCTTGAGTTCAATGAGTATTTACCTATTCTAGCAAACATCATAAAAAGTAAACAATTATTATTGCATAAAAAACAAGAGAAAGTTATGAACTTCAAAAACAAAAATATAGCTTTAAGCCAAGAGGAACTGTTAGCACAACAAGAACTTTTGTTCAAACAAAGCAGAAATAGACTAAATAATAAGGAATAAAAGATCAGTAATGATTAACATAATGAATGTTTTCTTGATTTTTTTTTTTTTAGTATTATTATGGAAAAAACAAAATATCATTCGCTGTTAATTAATCAAATATTTGAAGATGAAAAAAAAAAGTCGAAAAGCTTATATATCTATCCTTGTAAAACGCTTAAGAATCCCTTTAGGTTTGTAATTACTCCTGCATCACAACACTCCTCTATAATTTTCATATCTTGCTCATTCATTGTATTGAAGAATTCATTGACTTTAGCAAAAATATTAATGTTATCTATTATTGATCTTGTTGTGTCCTCTTCATGAATAACTAAACTTTTACCCATTCCTTCGAAGTCATCATAATCTTCTTCGTCATATTCTTCATCATTATAATCAGAGTTCAATAAATCATCTCTCTTCTTTGTAGCCTTAGGTAATTCTAAAATATAACTGACATTTTGCACAATCATTTCCTTCAAGAAATCATTCAAATACATTGCATTGAAGTTGCTTTTCAAGTGATAAATGTTGAAGAATGCCAACAGTGATAGTTTCAACGAGAACAAAGAATAGAATTTGGCCTTTGATATTGTTTTGAAAATGTTTTCATTCATCTTATATTCCATTTGATAACTCATTATCATGCTTATACTGTCTGTAGGATTGATAACAATGTTTGCCAAAATACCTTTTGTAATCAGCTCTAAGTTTATTTCAAACCCTTCATCTTCATCTGCTAGGAACTTAATCAAATTATCTAAGAAGTATTTCAAGGTTAAAGTATTATTACCTAGTGTGTAGTAAACCAAGTTATCCAAAACAGTACCGATCAAGAAGTCATCATCACTTTCATTAACTAGATAGTTTTCCATTATCTTTATGTATGCATTGTTAATATATGTGAATCTTTCCATGTTGTTATTGGCTATCTTCAAGAAACCATAAGAGTGCAATGTCTTGAAAGTACTTTCGTATTCTTGGAAGTAATCCATGGCATACAATTCAAAGCTGTTCATGATTTCGGACAATATCATCCACATGTCCTCACCGAATTCACCCTTAGAGTTCATTCTAGTAATAACCATCAATTGATACAACTCTAGAGTTTCAGTCATAAAATCAATCTTGTTGTTGTTGATAATGTACAATACACATTCCACAAAGACCTCAGACAAGTCAGTTTGTGTCATCGAGCTTACCAATGTGGACATGGTATTCAACAAAGAGATAATATAGTATTCACTGTTTTCACTATCGTTTTCAGCACTGTCAACAAGGTTGTCTAAGAACTTGATGAACTTCATCTTTAAGTTGACTGCTAATTCTCTGGCAAATGGTTTGATTTCATTGTGGAAATCTTCAATGATTTTTTCCAAAATAGTTGACAAAATTTCTAAATCCATGTCATTTTGAAGTACCAATATCTTTTCTACTATCAGTGGGATGAATTGCTTGATGTTATCATGAATCTTTGTATTATAAAGTATAACAGTTCTTAAAACACACAAGGCTTCAACCTTAATTACCATATCACTGGAGTTGATGAATAAGTTGTAACATCTTTCAAACAAGGCAGAGAGAATTTCCATGTTTTCATATTCATGTGTGACAAAAGATAAACAGTTCAAGAATCTAGCGATGAACCATGGCTTGCTAGATAACACTTCATCGTTGCTTATTATGGCTAGCAAAATTTCCTTGATCAAACCACTTTCTATATCAGATGGGTTTTTGAAAATAGTCAAGTTTTCTAAGTAAATCAAAGTCAGACTCAAACAACCACCGTATGATTCAACAATGACATGGTCTTCACTAGGGGAAGCAATGAACTCCTGTAATTTCATTAAAGATAATTGAACGACTTCATTCAATAGTGCAATGTCATTTAATTTCAAGTTCATTATCAACTGTGTGAATCCAGAGATGACCTCGTGGTCGTAACTTTCATTGTGGAAGACATTGTTGATGTAGTTTTGAGGATCAAACTCATATTCATCAATCATTTCTTCATTCAACTTCAATAAAGGAATCAAGTACAATTCAAATATCTTCAATAGGTTCATTTTGATGAAGTTATCGTAAATCTTGGCAATCTTTGTTGATCTATTGAATAACATGAAAATAAAATAATTAGTCTTTTTATTCAATGGATTTTTGTTACCCATAATAACACTATTGATAAGCTTGAATGTGTTGTCAATGATGATAGGGAAAATGTGATCAATGTTGTAATTAATTATATCTTCATTTATAAACTTGGTTGTTCTGCTGAATTTATTAAATATTTTAGACATGACAGAAACACACCACTTTTCAATAGTCTCATTTAAATCATTGATGACCACATATTCATTCAATAAAACAACAAACTTCTTCATGTATTCGTCGCTGTTGAACAAAACCATGCATGGTCTGTTGAAACAACTCAAATAATAAAAAGTCTTTATCAAGTAGTGTGTGATGTCAATCATCATAGGGGATGCCTCTTTATTTTGGAACTTACTCAAGTTTCCATTCAGAATGTTGTATATTTGTGGGATCATGTTATCACTGAACTCATGGTATATCATTTCAAACTCTTTATTAGATTCAGTTTGAATTATGGAATATCTGCAGTACTTAGTCAACTCATAGGTTAAGTAAATACCACTTAAATTTTCGTTATGATCAGATGATTGAAATAACAACTTAATTTTGGTGATTAAATCTCTTCCAAAGGAATAAGGAACTGCATCTGAGTTAGAGTAACTTAAAATAGTTGAGACAATTTGCAGTAATTGTTTTCTAATAATAGACACATTGATGGACTTAATCAAACTTAAAACTATTTGTTCGTTAATATATGTAAATAATTCTTCTTTAGCTGCGATATTTTTCTTAAAGTTTAACTGAATGGTATTCTTTAGGTAAATAGATGAAAGAGTGGTTATAGAGATATCATTTTCAGTGGCACTGTTAATCAATTGAAACAGAATGATAATCATTTTGTTCAAGTTTTGGGACTTGTAATTGTTAAGTACATCTTCATTGTCTTTGATATTGTTGTTTATATTGATGTTGTAAAAACAGGTTGCTATGGCATTGACCTCATTTTGGTCTATTTGAACATCCATCTTCTTTTTAAACAATAAGTTGGGCGTTACTTGTTGGTTATATGTATTATTTAGTTTTTTTTTATGAAAATGTGGTAAGAGATCATTTTATTCAAGCCATAAATTTGAAAAAAAAAAAAAGAAATGTAGCCGGTGAGATGTCTTTAGAAATTCCCTCATAAAAAAATTTTTTTTTACACAAGAAAAAAAAAAAATAAAGACACTTCCTATTTGGGAGGATTGTTTTGTGCCGGGTAAGATCAATGATATAATACGTTAAATATAAGTCCATTGTTCAAGTTAATGATAATAACAGCAATTGCGCCTCTTGCTATATAAATAACAATTTAAATAAATTTCAAAAGTTTATTGATTTCAAAAATCCATCCTTTGTGCGTTTCCTTTCTTTAAATTGTATTGTAACATACAATTGGTATATCTTTTTTGACAATATCACTTAAAAAGAAAAAGTTGATGCGCGTGTTATTCACATCAGAATAATAAAACCAAACACTGCACTCAATGTATGAATTTTATTACAGCACATGGTTTTTAACTTCTCTAAGCATAGTTTTGATTCCCTTGACAAATTCATACATACATCCAGATGAGCATTATCAGTCTCTTGAGCCGTTGCTCAAATTTATAAATGATGGCCTTGATGAAAATATGAATAACGGATCCATAACTTGGGAATACTCAACTCTAAGTAACTTGCCAATAAGAAGCATCACCATTTTAAGAATATATTATGAGCTGCTATTACGACGAATTGAATCTTTGAATCCATACGATATTGTCCTATCTATTAAGTATTATAATCTTGCTATATTCATAGGTGCATATCTGTTCTTCTCTAAATCATTCATAACAAAAAAATTTAATTATAAGGTTTCCAAAGTTGTGGTCCTAACATCTTATACATTACTCAGTTATCAAGTAAGACCCTTTTCAAACTCTATTGAGACCATCTTGTTGATGCTGTTTTTAGTTTTTCTTGAGTCCAATTCTTTTATAATGTTAGGTTTAGTATTTACATTAGGATTTTATAATAGACTTACATTTCCTTTATGGCTCATATTGCCATGTAACTACAAGGCATACCATCTTTTGATGAAGAAACCAAAAAAGGTGCTGTTTGGTTATGCCATTTGCTTATCATTTTCATTAGCTTTTGCTTTCACCACCGTTGCCTATATGGATTCAATGGTTTATTATAATTGCAAAAAGTTTGTATTGACTCCGCTAGAAAATTGGAGGTACAACAGTGATTCAAGTAATTTGGCAAAACACGGAATTCATTCAAGATTTAATCATATTTTCATCAACTTTCCTACATTGATATCTCCCTTTATTTTAATTATAGTGATTCTTCATAGTAAAAGTCAAGTTTTCATAAAAAACAAGCTACCATTGGTAACATGTGCATCCGGATTATTGTTTTTATCTTTATTTCCTCATCAGGAAGCCAGATTTTTAATTCCGTGTGTGCCTTTGTTTTATTCTTCACTAGACTTTGAGAACATAAAGGCAAAATATCTTGCATCATCTTCATTAAGCAAGACAATATCCAAGCTAGTTTTGTTGGGTCATGTAGTATTTAACATATTGATGTTAATTATAATGGGAAGTCTACACCAGTCAGGGTTAGTTTCCTTGACAAACCATCCATTAACACTAAGTGCTATCAACAATAACGACTTTATATTTTGGCATACCCTGATGCCGTTGCATTGGCCCTTCTATCTCAAAATCAAAGATAAATCCAAATTATTCATACACTTTGTTGACGACGAAGCCAGTGATAATGGGTTTAGACAATTGCGACTAGAAAATAATTTGAGAGACACTCACAATATCTACGACTTTATGGGCGTTGACGCAAATAACTTCATGTACTTAATAAACGATATTAAACAGAGAAAAGAGCAAGATATGATGTCTATTATTTTGGTGACTCCTTCAAGATTCAAAGAAGAATTAAATACACTAAATTGTGAATATGATATTATTGATCATTTTTCCTATCACCTCAACCTTAATGATGGTTTTGATAAATCTCCGTTTGGATTGGACGTACTCAAAGTTTTAATCTGACAATATTCTATTCAATAATATATAGATAAAAACATGATAATTAAAAAAAAAAAAAAATTGCATGTTATTTGTTTTCTTCTATTTCTATATATCAATAAGATTACTTGTAGAATTCATATTTACCGTTTTCATCAGTTGTTTTAACTTGTGCTGCATAAGCTTCTTCAAGATCAGATTGCAAAATGACGTATCTATTTTTTCTAATGGCTCTCAAACCAGCTTCTTGCATAATAGCAGTGATAATTGCACCACTGAGAGGATCGTTTCTTGATATCAAAGCATCCAAATCACATTCAGGAGACAAGTTCATTTTTTCTGCCACTGTATTAAATATTAGTCTTCTTTCTCTTCTATCCTTCAATGAAGGGAACTCAATCTTTCTATCTAATCTACCAGGTCTTAACAAGGCTGGGTCTAATGTGTCCTGTCTGTTAGTGGCCATAATGACCTTGACATCCGTTTGCTGATCAAAACCATCCATTTGTGTTAGCAACTCAATCAAAATTCTTTGGACTTCCCTATCAGAGCCAGTTTGAGCATCGAATCTCTTTGTGGCAATAGAATCAACTTCATCAATAAATATAATACTTGGTGCATTTTCTCTAGCCAATCTGAAAACATCTCTAACCATTCTTGGACCTTCACCCAAGTATTTATGAACAAACTCAGAGCCATTAACCTTGATAAAGCTTGCATTAGTGGCATTGGCAACTGCCTTGACTAACATTGTCTTCCCTGTACCTGGTGGTCCATATAATAAAACACCTCTTGGAGGATCAATACCGATTTGTTCATACAAGTCTTTTTGAAGTAATGGTAACTCGATAGCCTCTCTAATTTCTTGTTTTTGAACATCCAAACCACCAACGTCGGCAAATGTAACATCAGGCTTGTCTTCAGCGGACATGATACTGATTGAGGAGTCTGAATCTGGAGGTAATATCTTAACAATAGCATTTGAGTGTCTATGCAAGGCTACAGTGGTGGATGGCTTCAACAGTTCCTTATCTAGTGTTGACAAAATCTTTACAACATAGTTCATACCGGTAGTGGATGTGACTATAGCTGTGTCATTGTCAATAATTTCTAAGAATTGTCCAATTACTAAAGGCACGGATTGAATTCTCAATATTTCTTCTTTTGATTTTATTAGTTCATTATCTAAATGAATCATCTCTTTCTTTATGTTATTCTCTTGAATTTCTAAAAGCTCCATCTCTCTTTGAAGTTTCTTGAGTCTTAAGAAATCTTCAGTGTCATGGCCTTGACCAATGTTTGTATCGTTATTTTGCTGTAACTTAGCATGTAATCTTTCAAAAAGAGACTTGTTCTTAGTCCCGTTGATGTCAGCTTCAATAGCAGAAGTATTACTTAATGGAGGTGCTACACTAGTCATTGTTTTGGTATTAGTAGAGTATATGATATGTGTGCGTTTTGTTTGTTGGGGGGGTTTGATTTTTTTTTTAATTTACACTTCCACAAGTAGCTATGTATAATAATTGTAGATTTATACAAATTTAGGTGAATGTTTTCTACGGACACCATTTTTTGCCACCCAATTTTTGCTACTCAAAAGAAAAAAAAAAAATTGAATGTTCAAACACACTATCAACATGTGACCTTAGCACAGATAACACAATTAAAAAAAAAAAAAAGTGAAATAACTAATCTATACGTACAGGTTCTTTACTAATTACACTATTTAGTACTTCCATATATGAAACCATTCTATAAACCTCATGAACTGAAATTGAACATTCCTAAAGACCATTTTCAAATAAGAAATGACATTGCTGTAGCTACTTTTCTCGCTTTTATCTTCTTTTGAAGCTAACAAAGCATCCAATTTGGAAGATATCTGTTCTTCAAATTTTTTCATATTTTCAGACTGTTCCCTTTTGATGTCGTCTATATACGATACTGTTTCCTTTTCAAATGCCTCCACCAGTTTTCTTCTTTTTCTAGGTTCAAATAACAGATGTAATGCAAAGAAAGACAATAAATTGATCACCAACAAGAGCAGTGTCCCGTAAGTTGACAACTTTCTAATTTTATCGGACCAAATTTGCTCTTCATGATATCTCTTTAAAATCAAGTTATGAACATCTTGTTCCATGATTTTCACGTTCTTTTCTAACTGCTCCACCTTTCTCTTTTGATTTTCAAGATTGTGAATATTTTGTTGGTTTTCGTTGTATGTTTCTGTGAAAGCTTTCAAATCATTTGGGGACCATGTTGATTTCCGTGATAACAAATCATTTATTAAGTTTTGTGTTGTACTCTGCTGAAGACTTATTGTTTTAAGCTTTTTGGACTCCTTTTCCAGACTTATTCTGTCTTGGTAAAGATCTATTTCAATGGATTTAATACCAGATTTCAAACTTTGAATAGTATCATAGCCGGTGACCTTATTTATAGATTTATTTGCATCCATGAGTAGCACTGGAATATTTTCCAATTTTCTCTTTAAAGACGTTATCTTAGTAGAATATGTATTTTTCAAATCATACATATTCTGAGAAAGCTTTGTCAAATTCGATTTAGGATAAAGTCTTGTTTCTTTATCATCTTTATCATCTCTATATTTTTGTTTGTATGTTGTCAAAAAGATGTTCCTTCTTGTATAAATGAGAATGGTATTTTGCTGCTTGATTATGGCTTTGACTAACATTGTCAATAATTAAGCTAGCTATAGGTATTTACAGGACAGAATAGTTATTGATATGGTTTTAGATCTGTGATTAACCTTTTATATAGAATAAATGCTGTATATTGTAGTTTTAATGGAATATAACAAAAATTAGTTAGGATTTCCGAAAAAAAATAAATTCTAAACAAAATAGATGGGAAAGTATCATCTAAATTTTTCTAAATTATATATTTCTTCAGGAAAAAATAAAAAATATATCTATAATTTAACAGAAGCAATATAGTTTAAAATATAAAGGCAACAAGAGCCACTTTACCCAAAACCGATACAATGGCGATTAAAATCAATATAAAAGCCAAAGGAAAAAAGGCCCCGTCGACAAAAGCAAATGCTAAGAAGAACAACAATTTATTTAATGATAAAAGTAAAAAAAAGAAAGAAGAAAAAGATATTTCTCAGAAGGTCATGATCAGAACTTATAAAAATGACAGCACAGAAAGTGAATCTCATGAAAAAGCTTTGGACGCTAATGCTGATTCAAAAACAAAAATACTGAACATGATCAAGGATGTTAAACCTGTGAACAAAGAGGAACTCCCCAAGGAAAAACAAAATGACGATCAGGTTGATGATAGTATGAAGAAGAGTGTTGGGATATTAAAGATGATTGGTTTCTCTGATGAAGACATATACGAATCATTTGTGTAATAAATAAACAATTTTCCTATATACCGTGATATAGGACATTAACTAAGGACATAAAGTTACCCCGATAGCCATACCACTTTTTACCTTAAGGGGAAGAATGTTTGATTTACAAGATCTATCCAAAAAAAAAAAAAAAAAATTTTTTCTGCATTACTTTGCCATGTTGTTTTGATAGGATTAATTCGACGACGTGAAGCTATAAATCATCTTAAAGAATTGCTATCGAGAAATACAAAGTTGTTTACTTAAACCAAACCGAGAAGTGTTGGAACTAAAGAAGATTTTTTAAAGAAGAACACGATTTCTTCTGAATTTCAATTTAATCAGATTATTCTGTTCAACTTCAAAATACGCGTGAGTTGAATTGCTGTATCCAACCTAAACCTATTGATTTATTAAAAAGAAAGGGGTATTGTTCTTAAAATAGATAAAGAATACATATTAAACATATAAACAATGACAAGCTCTGTTGAGTTAGTTGAGGAATCTCAACACAAATCTAGAGTATATGCCGATGCTCTTGTTGATTTAGAAAAGACACCAAAATACCCACAGGGAGACTTGTATAGCAACTATGAAATCATTGAGTGGATTCACTGCAAGGATAACCAGTGCTCCTTCCAATCGATGGATGACATAAAACCAATTACTCCACTAACATATCCCAACAACACAGATACCTTTATCAAGTTGAAAGATTTGAAGACACACAAGAAAGATTCATCGATATCTGATATGAAGTTAGAAGTTTTGAATAAGATAGGTAAAGGGAGATATTCTGATGTTTATAAGGCCATAGATGTCGCAACGGATAAGGAATATGTTATAAAGTTTCTAAAGCCGATCAGAAGAAAGAGAATCTTCAGGGAGATATTGATATTGAATAATTTGAATTTGAAAAACCCATATGTCAAGGTTAACAAATTTATAGACGTGAACTTCAACTATTACAATCAGGATGCTGCGTTGGTACGAAAGTATTACATGAAAGAACATAATGGTAGAGACAATGTCATTTTACTAGATCACTATGAGATATCAAATTCTGACCAATATAAGTTGATTTTTGAAAGCGCTGTTGATTGTAACTTTAGAAACTTGAACTTCACGAAGATGAAGTTGAAAAAGTATACATGGGAATTGCTAAAGGGGTTGGACTACATACATTCAATGGGAATAATGCATAGAGATATAAAGCCATACAATGTATGCTACGATTATGAAAATGATAAGATTAAAATAATTGATTTTGGATTAGCTGAATTCTACTACCCTCTGGCCGAACACAATGTTAGAGTAGCATCAAGAGTTTACAAGTCACCAGAGTTGCTAGTGAATTATAAAAAATACGATTATTCATTGGATCTATGGTCATTGGGATGTATTCTAGCAGCCTTGGTCTTTCAAAAGGATCCATTTTTCCATGGGAAAGACAATAACGATCAACTTCTGAAAATTATCAAAATTCTGGGAACTGACGACTTGTTCAGCTACATGGAAAAGTATGGAATAAGACTTCAAGGTGAAATCAAACAAATGGTTGAGGACTTTCCTTACTATCCAAAGAAATCTTGGAGAAAGTTAGCTCTTGAAAAGTGTAATAAAGAGTTGTTTGACTCCGAGTTTGTCGATTTCATTGATGGATTGCTGTGCTATGACCATCAAATTAGATTGACTGCCAGAGAAGCAATGATGATGTCATGGTTAGATGCCGTAAGAGAATAAAACCATTCAATAGTTTAATACTTATATAAATGATGATATGTTTTTTTTTTTGTTTAATTATTTTATTTTTTGTCTATTAGTAATTTTTCAAGTTCTTGAATTTTTCTCTTTAATTCCTTATTTTCAGCCACCACTCTATCATAATCTCTTGCCATTAAATCTCTCTCAAGTTTTTTCCTTTGTCTACACTTCATGGCCGCTATTCTATTTCTTTCTAATAATCTTGCTTTTTTGTATTCAGGGGTCCCAGGAATTAGAGTGTTGCTCGGTGGTAAAATACGCTTTGCTCCACCCTTTTTATTAGTGATTTGATCATTATTGTTGTTTGAATCATTGTTGTCTTGTGAACTGAGGTTATCTTGTTGAGAGCTGTATTCCGAGTTTTGTGATTGTAAGCCATTGTTACTTGGTATTCTTTCTTCCATATGTTCGACTTTCACCATCTTCCCCATTTCAGGAATATTTGAAATTTGATTCATCAAGAGTTTTGGATAAACAGGGGGTTGAGAGTAGTACAGTTGATCAACTTGCAGAATATCGTTGTTCAATTGATCTATTTGACCATTGGATATTGAAACTCTTCTTCTTCTTCTATCCTTTTCAGCATTGTACATGTTTGTCATATTCGCCTCATCAACTGCTTGGCCCTTTTGCTGCAATTGATTCATGGTCATTTGTTGAGGATAGTTATTGTCAGAGTCATCATATGGGTTTATAAAGTTTTCAAATATTGGAGGGTTGGTCAAGGGCCATTGACTCACATCAATGTTGTAGTTTCTGTACAATGGCTTTAAACTGTTAGCTAAATCTGAATCATCTCCAATGACATTGAAACCATTGACATTGGGAAATTTATGAGGGACATTAAGATTTTGATAAAAATTCATATAGCTGTTGTTTCTGTCATTTGTATTGTTGCTTAGTTGACGAAACTGCAAGTGGCTCATAGGTTTCATCTGATTCAAGTTGCCATTGTTTGAACCATTTCTATTAGGCATATATTGCTGAAAGTTGTTTATGTTAGATTGATTGTTATCCATGTTTTGAGAAAAGAAATGAAAAGGCTGTAATGTATGCTGTTTATTTGGGTTTTAACATATATTGTTAGATGTATATGAATTCTTATTTTTTAAAACTTTTCAAAAATTTATAAAAAAAAGGAAAAAGAAAAAAAAATTATATAAAATGTATATAATCTGGTTAAGATTTGGAATAAGTCTATCCACACTTTTTTTTTATTGTTGAACGGGTTGAATAAAGTGAATATACAAAATTATGAGGGGGACATTTTGAGAGTATTCTTTATATCCGAAGTACACGGATATAAGTAATTCCTTTTTTTATTTTTTTTTCTTAAATTGCTTAACATTATACACAAATAAGGTTACTCTAAAGACATAATATGCATTAGAAATATATTTTCTTCAACAATGGCCTCATCTATTAAGATACAATCCATACTAGTCAACAAAAAAAAATAAGATGAGCTGACACTGATATATATGACATTGGATATTAATCACTTTAATGATAGACATTGTCTTTTGTTATATATTCCTTTTTTTTTTGGTAAGGTCAACTATGAATGATATCGTCACGGAATCCTTTATTTATTATTACCCAAAAAAGGAAATATGTTCCGGGATGAATAATATGCTCACCAAGGTATACTTTGCCTCTATGTTGTACATATATTTTGTCAATTTTGCTAAGGTGAGAATCATGAAAGAGAAAAAAAAAAAAATTTTTTTTTAAAAATAAAAATGCTTTTATAAATACAAATCTAAACTATCATTCTCAAGGTAATAAAAACAATACATATTACAATATTATACCAAGACAAGAGATTCACATATACAATATACGTAAAACAATCAGAAAACAGAACCACACCCAATATGAATATCTTGGATAATAAAAAGAAACTAAAAGATACTTTGGAGTTATACTCCAATAACATATTCAAGTACAAACTCAGTAATAAACCCAATAAATTTAATGCATCAAGCAATGATCTAAAAAAGGAATACAAAAAGCTAACCAAGTTAAGGAAAGATATCAATGACTTAATGGAAAATGATCCTAATGATCCCAGACTAGCATACATTAAACTGTCAGAGCCTTTGATGCATGAAACTATTCAAAAGTATGAAGAGGTTCTAGTTGAAAATGGTGAGCCAATTATGGAACTTCCTAATTCATCCAACAAAAAAGACGCAGACGCCCAGAACAACTCAACCCCAAACATTGCTTTGAGTGATGCTGATGCCATACGGGCCAGTAAGAAAGAGCAAAGACGTTTGATGAAGGAAAAGAAAAACAAAATGAAGCTTCAGGCTAAACTGGCTCAACAAGAAGCATTCAACAATAAACAAATTATGATTACTGAAAAGTCAGCTAAAGACATAGTTATAGAAATCCCAACCGAACCCTCAACCCCAATAAAGGCAACAGTTGATCCAGATAGTGAAAGTCTTAGAGTTGAGCCTGTTCCAAAAGTTAAGAAAAATGAAGAAAAGAAGAAAAAGAGAGAGAAAGTTGTTACCACTGTTGAAAAAACCATTTCCATAACCACCTCCATTCCTAAGCCAGCTTCCAGTGGGTTGCCTCTCCCTGCGCCTCTTCCCTCAAAGACTCTACCTGCATCAGCTCCTTCAAATTCTGCAAGCAGCTTAACAAACACCGAAGAATCACCAGTGGCTCCCAAAGTAGTTGAATGGAGTGAACTAGCAACCCAAAGAAAACTGAAAGAGACTGAAGAAAAGTTAAACGAAGAGAGATTGAAGGCTGAGCAGGAAAAGCTGAAAAAACAAAAAGAGGATAGAGAAAAATATTTAAAGGATAAGTTCACTGTTCCATCAGTGTTCTTGAAGTTACAGTTACCCCACTATACCTCAAAAGTCTTTGAATCAGAAAACGAGAGTCTTGAGAACTCAGAAATGAGCTATAAAGTTGGAAAGGATAACTTGCATATGAAATACGACAACAGTATCCTAGCCTCTCAGTACCCGGCTTTCAGCAGCTTTAAAAATGACATCAATATGAACTTTCCTGAGTTGCCTGAATCTCTGAAGCAGATTTTCACTGATTTGCATGTTATAAGAACCACCGGCTTTAAAAATCGTGATATCAATGACGGTGAACCCAAATGGTATGATTTTCAGGAATTTCAGGAGTTTTCCAATGCGCAAACCAAAAGCGAACATGCAACCAAGCAAAACAGCTCCAACAACACCAGCACACAGGGTATAGTTATTACAGGAAGACGTCATGACAAAGACAACGGAACAGATGAAAAGGAAAAGGCCAAGGTGGAAGAAACACATGATTACGAATTTGGATTTCCGTTCACACATGGTCTCATATCAAACATTTTTGAGCAATGTATCGACAATGGCATGTAATTAAAACTTTAACATATATACTTATTAATTATTTTTTTTTTCTTCTTCATTTTGGAACGTTACTAACACTCAATTATGTGTTGACAGCTGGTATCTCATTACTGGCAATGTTGCATTGGTGGCATAATCTTGTTTCCCCTTCGTCAAATTGACCAGAGACGGAGTGCCAAACACCTCTGTTGTAGAAAATACACAGCTCTCCATTAGTCCACTCGTGAGCATAAACATGTTCAGGATTGATGGCTGGTTTCATCCATTTGTAGATTAGCTCTCTAGCCTTTTCCAATTCCACGACCTCTCCATTTGGTAAGTATAACTTATAAACACAGCAGCCATGAACTTGTAAGTGATGCTTACCTGTTACGGGATTTGTCCAAACCAATGGCAATTTCATGATATGCTTCTCTTCCCATGGTGGCAACTCATCTAATCCCAACTCTTTTCCCTCGTTGCAAATTGTTAACCCATCATTGGTTGCTCCACATTGACTGATGTATATGTATGGGTGTGGTGCATACATAATTTTACTGTTCAATACCAACTCCTTGTCCTCCGGTGACAACAAGTCAAATGCATTTGCACCTGAAACAAAGCATGTTGCAGCTTGTTGAACCAGTAATTCATTGTTTTCAGCGTCATCATATTTGACTAATTGCTTCTTGTCCTTGGATGGCACTTTTAGTCCTAGCAATGTAGTGATTTTTGGTGGATACAACTTGTAAAGAGCAGAGTCAATGTGCCATCTGTAGAATCTGGTCCATGGGATCTCACCTTCAGGAACGTCAAAGCATTTCTCTTTTGGCAAGTGCTCCTTGTGGAAGGCATAGTGTGTTGGATGCTTCAAGTTGATATCCTCCTCACCATACTTAGGATCGTTCCAAACACCATGACCTAAGACATGGACCTCAGGTTGTTCCCTGATGGTGATCAAGTCCCTTTTCAGGATACTCTTGTCATTGGCTAGGATTTTGTCTTCGTGTCCATAACTAATTTCATCTTTTAATGAAGAGTCAAAAGACTTTGTTAGATTGTATTGTGATTTAGGTGAAAAGTTTCCCTGTCCTGGTATAACAACAACTAAGTAAGTTAGTACTGCTTCATATAACTTTTTGTGGTCTTCCTCATTCAATAATGAAGGATCATTGTGGCAGTAGGCTGGTAAGGTTACTGTGCAACCTAATGGTTTGTCCTGTAATGGGGTGACTGTAATTGTGTCTGATTTTATATTTGAAGTAGTCATTGGCGAGTTTTTATTATTTAGCTATTAATACTATAAAGTGTTGTGATATTTTTTTTTTTATCTCTGGTTATCACATCAAATCTTATGGTAGTTAATATTTGATGACACCGTACTAAAAGATAGATCTGTCTTTTAAGACAAAACGTGAAGTCTTCTTTCTTATATAACATTCTGAATCTATAAATAATATGGTAATGGTTTTCAAAATCACCAAAAAGGCGCTTATCAGTAAGTTCAGTCTGTTATCTAAAAGGGGCAACTTATTTGTGCGTACCGATATCATCGGAAAATCCGCAACAGGATCTAACTCCAAGACTGCTAACCCATAGATTCTTGCACGCTTATTTTTTCTTGACAACCCAGTGTTCGGAACTCCCGGAACACCCCCTATGCGGAGTTCATCACCTTAATCATAAAAAAAAACAAAAAAAACACGTTTAGTTGAGTAGGCACCATAATTAAACCCATCGCTAACTTCCGAGTTGAATATATAGATCAATGTTCAATTGCAAATCATTAAGATCCAAATTGATCTGTCCACTTGTCATAGGACCGCAATGTCTGTAAGTTAACAGACCCTTTAATTTTGTTATCATGCAATGACCTCTTAAAGTCATCAATTGTTATATCACGTATGTTGTTTTTGTCAACATTCAATATTGAATTGTCACCTTTTCTAATCAACTCTCTGATCGGCTCCATGGAGGCATCTTTACAAAGAGTGAGCAAATCAGAATTGGAAAATCCATCCGTTAAATTTGCTAACTCAGCCATCTCCTCAACAGTGAAATTTTTCTTAATGTTTCCTTCATCTTTTTTAATTTCATTTTTACTTAATAACATCTCTATCAACTTAATTCTGTCTGCTTCATTCGGTAATGGACAGTAAATTCTTTTTTGAAATCTTCTTCTGGCAGCATCATCAATGACCCATGGCAAATTTGTACATCCCAAAACCAACACTCTGTTATAGGTCCCATCTTCTTTCATCGTATAGTTGATGTTAGACCACTGCGTTAAAAATTCATTCTTGAACCGTCTTGAACTTTCTCCTGCGGCTCCATCATCTCCACCATCGTCATCCCCTCCTCTTGATCCCAATAGCGAATCGATTTCATCTATAAAAATAATACTTGGAGACAACTTAGATGCCAAGACAAAAACAGATCTTACTAGCTTTTCACTTTCACCCAAAAATTTCGATGTGATGGAACTGACACTAACATTGAAAAAAGTGGAGTCTGTTTGATAAGCAACACACTTAGCAAGCATGGTTTTCCCGGTTCCAGGAGGTCCATATAGAAGTAAGCCATTAATTGGCTCTCTCAATCCTGAAAATAAGTCCGGCCTTAAAAATGGGAACACAATGGTTTCTTTCAATTGACTTTTACAGTTGTCTAGTCCTATGATATCATCCCATTCCAAGGGTCTTTGGTTTGACCTTGCCACCAAAATCTCTTGGAAAATCTGCTTCCCCACTTTGTAATCCACTTCTGGTGTCTGAGCAAGTATTTCGTCCTCAAGCAAATCCTTGTCACTTTTCTTTGAAACTTCAGTACTGGATGCGTTATTCTTGTTAACCACTTGACCAGAGTTTTCCAATATAGGGATCTTTTTAGAACTGGCTGTCTTATTGGGTTTTTTGGCCACAGGTTGTTGATTTGTTGGACCATTGTTTTGCTTCTGTCTTGGATTGTTACCAACAGCAGCCAATGTAGCAGCCTGTAAAGACACATTGGTAGCTTTGCTTTCAAAGCTTCTTCTTGCAGGAGGAGTTGATATCTTTGTAGGCTTGGTCACTTTAGGTTGTACGTAATCAGAATCAAATCCATCAAATGGATCATTTGTACCCTCTTGTTCTGGACCTACCAAGTCCATTTTACTGGTATTATCAGTTAAATCAATCAATAAATCAGATTCATCATGTTTGGTTTTGTTCACTCCAGGAGATGTTACTGCTTTTCTCTTGTACTTGATACTTGAACTAGAGCCTCTGCTAGAATTACTGTAGCTTTTATTGGTATTAACGTTCAGTTTTTTTGACTTTTGTTCTTCTCTTAATCTTTCACGTTTCTTTTGCTCTAAGAAGCTTGGAACTTTGGATTCGTTTGTATCTAGAACATTCAAGCCACTATTTGATCTATGTTCGTGAGTGTGATCTCTCATGGTTCTCATCACGCGCTTTTTGAACATCTTATTTTGCTGCAGTGACGGATTATTCTGAGCCAGCATATTTGAGCTGCTTTTTCTTCTGGATAAAACAGATCCTTTATCATTTGGTGTTTCGGATATATGCATCTCTGATGAATCTTCAAAATTAACATTATTCCCCAGGTTTTGCTCCTTTATGTATTCGAGAACATTCTCAGACTTTTTTATAATCAAGTAGAGAGAATTAAAAACTTTAACTTCATCATTTCTACTATTTTCCGGATCTTTAAGCACAACCAAGTATGGATATTTATTATTTAATTGATGTAGTTGGAAACGTAATTCAGTGATTAAATTTTTTAATCCTTGTACACCATTGATAACAGGTGTGTCCTTGTACTCATCTTGCTGTAAACAAATAGATTTGAAGTAAAAGTAATTATTGCTGTATGTCTCATATAGCTCAAGCAGATCTAAAAGTATTGATGATTGAGTTTTGTTTTGTGTATTCGCGTTACTATTATTCTGAGAGTCATCTTGACCTTTATTTTTATTAAAGAGCTTATTTAAGAATCCAGCAGAATTGGTCTTTTTGCTGGACATTAGTTTTCAATAGTTAGAAAATATACCTTTGTGAATCCAATGCTTTTCTTGTGGCGCTTTGGGCATACTCATAAGTATGAAACCTCAATTATTGTAAAAGTAATTTTATATACAAAATAAATAAAAGTCATAAATGAATCAATTTTGTTCCACTTTTACTCTCCCTTTGTTTATGTTCAAAAGCGAAGAAAAAATTCGTAAAAAAAAAAAAAAAAACGAAAGCGTTTACGTTTACATTTACCCAATAATCCCCTTAAACACGTTTTATATTTATACTTAGGGGAGCATTTCATATTTAAGATCTAAATAAAGAAGTCATATATTTTCCATTTTATAAATGAAGTTGTATATCAACGTTTACAAAAACAATGTTCTAATACTTAGTAAAAGAATTACTAATATGTTGGAAACCATGGTTACCCACCATACATGTTGAACAGCGAACAAGCATTCTTTGTAAACAAAATCAAAACTATCGTATTTCTCGTTAAATTTCATCTCCAACAGTCCAGTAGCACCATCAAAATCGCCCATCATGGATCTAACTGTTATTTCTTGAACAACCTCTCCTGTGAATTGTTTGTTGTCACTTTTGCTGTCCACTTTAGAAGAAGCTTTCCAATGAGATATAGCCAATCCTTGAGGATTGTCCTTCATCTTAGAGGTGTATCTATTATAGACCACGTCACAGCCAACATGATCATGCCCGGTTAAAATAATACCAGGCTTTCCATTATGGAAAAGCAAATTCATTACCTTATCTGTAGTTTCTATAGAGAGATGATTCTGCGATCTCATTAGTCCTTGTTTGTATGGTTCTTTTTCATAATCCGATGGATAAAACCTTGTATCTGGTCCATCTGCACATAATCCATTTGGCTTGTACATTGGTATGTGTTGCAACAAAATCGTTGTGCCTTCAAACTTCTCTTCAAATAGCTGATATAAAAACTCCCAGGTGGTGCTTACCAACTCGTTTTCTAGAGGTGGCCCCTCTAGTAACATACTGTTCAAGTTGACTATTCTGTAGCTGTTCGGCTTACCTTGATTGTAATGTAGTACAAAGTTATCCTTACCAAACATATCAGTGAATCTAGACATATGCTGATAGGTTATATCACCTGAATATCCAATATCATGGTTTCCAGTCATGTTGATGAACATACAGCTATCTTCGTCTGTCCACTTGTAAACATCATTTCCCATATCAAAGCTCAAACTGTCTTTATCATTGTTGATTGTATGTATGGTTTTATCGGCAAATTTCACCCAATCAGTTTTATAATTGATGCCATCATCTCCAGGGTGGTTTGATTTTAATTTTTCAATTCTATCATAATTCAAAGGCATGGCACCTGGAAACACTCTTCTAATGTATCTTGATGTTCTATTATAAAATTCATCGTCGGAAATCCATTGTGATGAGAATAAGTCACCCATGACAATGGAAAAGTCTGGTCTCAATCTTTTGAACATTGTACTGAATATATGACCCAGATAGTAGTCATTTCCAAAAGTGTCTAATTTCTTGAGTATGGGTGTGTTCTTCCAGTTTCCTTTAATTTGTGGATCACCAAATAATAAAAATCTAGGATTTGTGTACTTGTTGTGACTTTTTTTACGCTCAGCTTCCTTTTTATTTATAATGTTTTCATAAACATCAATAAAGTATGATTGCAAATATTGAAAGCTTAATTTATCTTTAATTGAGCTAAATTTAGGAATCTTTTCTACTTTGAAGATATCACTTATTCTTTCACTGGTTTGATATTGACTCTTATCATCCCAAGAACATAGTTCTGGAGTTAAAGAAGGATATGTGTGTATATAAATTCTAAGCAAAATAGATATTACCAAAAATATATTAACAAATTTTTTAATTATAGTACGTAAGTTTAACATTGTCTGAGCAACAAAACAAAAATCGGTAATTTGAATTTATAATGAAGCCTTTTTTTTAGAATAACCAAAGAGTACTAAAGTAGTTTTTGAATATGTTGACGAAACGCTTAGAATGATATAGCTTTCTAGAGTGTTTATACAATTGCAGGAACCTTTGGTTTCTTGAAAAACTATTGCTTATATAAGTATGGTTGTCTTGTCAATTTTATTAATCTATTTGGTTTGTTTAGCCTTTATGTTTGTATATAAAAACTCCTCAGTATTGGATCGAAAAAGATAAACACAGATACATTTAAAACCGTGAAAAGTTGAAATGTGTATATCTTGAACGCCTGTTATTTCCTGTTTTGTTTTTTTTTTTTTTGGGATATGGCCAAGTGGTGTTATATCCGATAAAATTGCAATCAAATTTTATTCAATTTCTAAAGAATCTGCTACAACATTATTTCAGTAAGACCATATTAAAGCCAATACAATAAATAAAAACTAGAAATAAAATATTTAACTGCTTCTACTTAGTGTCGATGTATCTATTAAAAATTACTTAACCTTAGCCTTAGCTATCATATCCTCAAATATCTGAGACTCCTCTTGTTCTTCCTTTGTTCTTGTAGTCTCTTTGAATATCTTACCAATCAACAGCATGACTTTGGCTCTCTCAATTCTCTCCTTCTTAGGTTTTTGTGAATCCTTCAACACATTTTCACATGTTTTTTTAACCTTTCTAGTACTCTCAAATTTGGTCATCAACCACATAGTCTTCAAAACCTTTGGCATCAACTTTTCTTCCATCTCTGCTTGTTGTTCAGGAGTTAATTCCTCCTCTGAATTCAAATCACCCATTGAAGAGTTGGCCACTTTATTAAGTTCTAGTGCAGATGATAATATACTGTATGCACTTTTGGTTGTTTCTTTCTTATCCTTGAATCCTGTCACTACTTTGGACAATCCAAATGTTTTGTTTGCCTTTATGAAACTTTCAGCTTTTGTGGTGTATATAGAGCCAATCAAATGGACCAACTCAAGCCCAAAAGATTCAACCTTCAATAAGTCAGCTTCTTTCTTGATTTTGGTAATGTAGTCATCCATTCTATTTTGTCTTTGATACAAGAAGTAGTCATCAATTAGGGTGTTCAAGAAGGAGGTCATCTCTTGGATCTGTTTTTTATTAGCTTCGTCTTTTTTTTCTTGAATTTCTCTCATTTGCTGTCTCATCTTTTCCTTTTGTTCCCTTTTCAATTTTTTCATCTCTTGTTTATTTGATACAGAAGCAGCAGTCCCTGTGGATACTGTGTTGTGTTCATCGGCGTTGTCACTGCCAGCGTTTTGAGTGGAAACATCAGTGGAGTCACCAGGTTTCATTGATTCATTCATAGTCAAGTCATCCGGCATGTCACCAAAGAAATTGATGTCTCCTAAGAAGTTTTTGAATGCACCACCACCAAATATGGAATCAAAGAACTCTGTTGGATCAACAGCTTCTTTTTCAGGGGGATTTCCTTCCTTACCATAAGTATCATAGATATATCTTGTATTCGAATCAGATAAAATTTGGAAGGCCGTTGACAATTCCTTGAACTTTTCTGTGTCACCTGTTGGTCTGTCAGGATGGTACTTCAAAGCCTGTTTTCTATAGGCCTTTTTAATTTGTTCATCAGTGGCTGTGACTTCAACGCCTAATAAATCATAATATTCAGTTTCTTTAACCATATTAGCGACGTGTACAATAGCAAGTAGTTTCTTATTAAATAACTAAATATAACAGTAGTGGCTTCTGGGAAGTTCAAGTGCTTATTTTATACTGATATCTTCTTTTAGTACTATATCTCTTTAAGCTAATTAATAAATTGGATTTATTCTTGTTTTCCTTTTTTTTTTTTGCATTCGGAAGAAGTGTGATCTTACTCACCGGTAAAAACAATATATTCCAAAAAAAAAAACAAACAAACAAAAAAGGAAAGCACAAAATGCTTTGAAAGAACATTATGTGCGATGATTTTTGACATTGACGATGGAAATGGCTTTTCATACTGACAAAAACGATATGTCCAAAAGTAATCATTTATAATAATTAAAAAGCTATATACATCTAATTACTAAACAGAAACTGCAGATCAGCAGGTGTCAGTCTATTGATCGATGCTTGATCCTGATTGATCACTGCATTGATCATGTTTGCCTTTTTCTCCTGCAATTCAATGATTTTAGACTCAATGCTGTCTTCTATACACATGTGGATTATCTTGACTGGTCTTCTTTGACCTATTCTTAATATTCTACCCCCGGATTGAGCAGCCAAAGACGGATTCCACCATGGGTCTAATAAAAATACAGTAGAGGCAGCAGTCAAGTTAATACCAACACCACCTGCCTTCAGTGAAACTAAAAACACCTCAACATTGGCATTTTCCATAAAATACTTGATTGTTTGGTCTCTTTGCATTGGTGTCATGTTACCAGACAACTTTGCTGTTTTGAAACCAGCCTTCTTCAATCTCCACTCAACCAAATCAAGCATATTGGTAAACTGCGAGAATACAATTGACTTTTGAGATGAGTCCTCAGCCCTTTGCTTGTAAAGTTCTTCAACCAAGGCCTCAATCTTAGTTGAAGACTTCCATGTTCCATCCAGCTTAATATTGTTCACTATACTCTTTTTTTTCTTGTACGAAATCATCTGGTTCATCATTTCTTGTTCATTTTCTTCATCATCAGCTATTATGGAGGGTTGCTGTAAATCTATAGAAAGATCAATGTGGCACACTGGGCAAGAAGGCTGAGACTTGTCTAAGCTACTTTCAATATATTCCTTAACACACAGTCTACAAAATTTGTGATGACATCTGGATTCAATGGGATCTTCGGCTTTATCATCACATAATTGACAAACCAAAACATTCCCGTCATTCACCTTCCTTAACTTGTGCAATACCAAATCAGGATGATCAGCCAACTGTCTCATTCTCGTTAACAAGGTGAAAATATTAGCATAGTTGTTCAACACCACACCTTCTTCAACATATGTAGAGAAGGTTCTTTTGATATCGGAATACAAACTACTATACAAGTCCTTTTCTTCAGGATTGAAAAAGTCCCTTCTGATAGTAACAATTTTTGGAGGTAATCCCAAATCATCGGCTCTTTCTACTTGTGTTCTTCTTAGCATTATGTGCTTCAGCAATGCCTGCATGTTATCAAATGATTCTTTACCTTTGCCCTCAATACCATATTTAAGAATGTTTTTCAACATGAAATGGTTGAAGAAATTTGTGTGTTGCATGATGACATGAGTACACTTGTCACAGTGCATGTTATCTGAGAACTGCCAATGAGGTGAATTACAGTCACACTTAGTACAATAATAAGTTTGGAATGGTTCTATACCTAAGAATCTGATCAAGGAGTACAGTTCACCAATTCTATTTTGAATGGCAGTACCAGTTAGACACCATCTTTCGTATGTGTCCAATGCAGCAGCGGACTTGGATGTGTTGCTGTTTCTATCCTTGATGTTGTGTGCTTCATCGAGAATGACTCTGTGCCATTTAAAATTGTGCAGCAATGATTTCTCATAATACTTTCCCTTCTTTCTTTGTACACCATACTTTTCACGTCGATAACAACTTTCCAAAACAGCATAGGTGGTCAATACAACATCATATTTGCTGAATACAGTGTGCAACTCGTCATTTGTAAGGTTATCTGCAATTTTATTTCTTTGGGGTCCATAAAACAAAAAGGTTCTCAAATGATTGGCTGTGTGCTTTTCGATTTCATCCTTCCATTGCATTAAGGCGACAGTTGGTGCAACAACTAATGTCGTTTTTCTCTCTTCATCCGTGATGCCAAAAGGATCCTGAACATCATCTTGATCACTTATTATTAAGGCAATAGACTGGATTGTCTTACCCAACCCCATTTCATCTGCTAAAATACCACAAGTTCTGGATTTCATCCAATGAAGACCTTCTAATTGAAATGGAAGCAATTCAGTCGGCATCAATTTTGGCTGTGGTGCCTGTGTAGGAGTTGGCTTTGGCTTATTGTTTAGATCATCAAAAATATGGACCAGTTCTGGATGGTGCTCAAACAGTTTAGTAGTTGTTCTTAAGTGATAGTCAATCTGTTTTCTTGGCTTCTTAGGTTTTTTAGTCTTTTGCTCGTCATCATACTCTTCCATTTCCTTCTTTGCAGCTCCTTTCCTTCTGGTCTTCTTAGTGGCTGCTTTCTTTGCTGGTTTTTTCTTTTTGTCTTCTTCTAAAAACCCACCTCCCAAGTTTTCAATGTCACTAGAAATTTCCTGTATCTTATCATCATCCTTTTTGACTAGTTCTGATAATGCAATAAGGTCATCATCATCTTCGCTTAAAATTTTAAGATCTTCTTTGGTAATGACAAAGTCATCCTCATCGGATTCTTCTTCCGCCTTTCTCTTTGGATTTAATCTGGAACTTTGGCGTGTAACTCTCTTTTTGGATGGTGGTTCAAGTTCTTCAAAGTCATCATCACTTGAGGATAAAACAGTGTATGATACAACTTTTTTGGCAGCTGCTCTTGCTGGTCTGTTTCTTGCAGCTGGCATGGCGATTACTCAATTTTAACTGGAAGTTTCTTTGTTATTCAAAAAGTGGTTGTTTAGAATCTATTATATATGTTCTCCTTTGAAATTGATATAGAATTTTCTAGTTTTATGACTTAACCCTTTAGTGTTAGATGTTGTTCACTTACAAGTGTTAAATAGACAAACACACGTAATATAGAGCATACAATTACACTTAGAAAATTACAGACTTTTGGCGAGAGAAAAAAAAAAAATAAAGGTAAGCACGATGTTCAGCCATGAATTACATCATCATTACCAAAACGCTGACGTTTAATAAACGGTTAGTGTCACCATACAGAGCTAAAATTGTTTTGAGTGTGACCTTTACTTTTAGTTGGGAACACTTCTGATCTTTCTGTCAGTATTAGTTGAATATATCTACACATTTGTATGTGAAACTGAAGCAACGCACCTACAACGGTGTCAACATATTAAATTTTTTTGTGTGCGTTTTCCAGTGACAATTTTAGTCTTGATTTTTTTAGAAACTGGATTGTTCATTATTCTTGCGATGACTAGCGTTTTATTATTGTCTTAGGAAAGATGACTTTAACATACAACAAAGGCCAAATCTAAACTTCATTCTATATTTTATCATATGGATTACACACAATACAAACAGTCTCAGTTTACTAATGAAGCCGATTTTATACAGGAGCAAATCAATAATACTTCCAAAGTGTTTCTAAGTCAACTGTATGAACAGGTGGGTTCATACATGCCTGTATTGCTCCCTATTGTCAGATATATCACTCAAAATCTTATGAACTTTAGAATATTAACCAGTGTCTTGGTTATATACTTTAATTTGAAGAAAATACGCACACTTTGGAAGTTATATTTGTTATTTCACATCATTATTATTTCCATATATGCATACAACAGAACTGTTATCAAGCTAGTCAATGAGGATATACCTCTTCTCTATGCTTACATGAACAAACATGGTGCCATAGAAAAAACTTTAAAGAACTTTTATCACAATTATTTTTTAATAGCATTGTCAACTGAACATAGGGAGATGGTGGATGGTTTCATTTCACAATATTTTAAACCTGGATTACAAATTATACTGTTTCCATTAAAGTCTTTTATTATCAAAACCTTGCAAGATATTGAAGGCTTCCTACACTCATTATAGTGTAAAAGTCAAATGCGATAAGTACTTCTTTAACATATGCATAAACCTATATATTTACAATTAAAAAAATTCAAACTTAATATTCTTTTTAGGTTTCAATACATAAATTAATATATAACTATTACTTAGCACTTGATCCTCTAGCACTGGCACCAGAGGCAACTAAGTTGATTTGTTCTTCAGTTAGTTCAATATTTGGTAATACAACAGAAGTATCAACAGCAGGTAAGAATCCAACTTTAACTAGGAAAGCAATGTAAATATCAATTTGTTCTGGAGTAGCACCCATTTTCAAGGATGAAAGTTCATAATCAGACCACTCAGCATCTTTCTTCAAAACGGTAACAGCATTGGCATCATCCAATTTTGGTGCTCTTGTGTTTTCAGGTAATCCATCTAAGCACATAGCCAACAATGGATACAAGGCATTATCTTCACCCTTAACAACAACACTTTCCTCTAATGTTTTTCTCCATTGATCATAAGAATCAACTTTGACATCATACTTAAATTTACTTAACTCATTCAAGTAAGCCTTAAATTGAATTCTTGGGTGGGCAGTGACATGAACAACCTTGTATGCATCAGCAAATGGATGGATGGAAGAAGCAACACAAACTCTAGCAACATGATCAACCGGCACCATGTTGACATCATTTGAAATATCTGGAATGGACTTTAGTTGAACACAGCCCTTCAAAAATCTCAACAAGAAGTCATCAGTATTTGAAGAACCATTCCAGGAGGCACCAGTTACATAACCAGGTCTAATGATGCTACCTCTTAATCCTCTCAAGCCGGCTTGTCTAATGATGTATTCAGCAGCCCATTTAGATTGGCCATAACCACCAGTTAGGCCAGTTTTTGAACCGTCGAGATTGTCGTCTTCTGAAATGGATCCAGACAAGTTGAAGAAGTGTTCAGTATCAACAGTGGATGTAGAAGAGACAAAATTAAAGTATTTAGGCTTACCAGTGGAACACAAATTCAAAACATTGACAGAAGAAATGACATTGGCATCTCTCAACTTGGAGTATGGGTAAACCCAATGAACCAGAGCACCGTTGTGAATGATGGTGTCAATTTCGTTGGCTAATGAATTCCACTTGCCATCATCCAAGCCAAACTGTGGCTTTGATAAATCACCTAAGACAACTTTAATTCTGGATGAAAATTCTTCTGACCAAATACCATAAGTAATACCAGCCTTTTTGATTCTTTCTAAACCAGAAGTCTCGTCATTGGCTCTTACATGAGCATAGATGGTGATGTCAACATCTTTTCTGATCAAAAGGTCTCTTAAAATGTAAGATCCCAAGAACCCAGTAACACCAGTTACAAAGGCATTGATCTTGGCACCTTTAACAAATGGCTCAGCAGGAGCAACATAAGAAGTGGCAAGCAATTCATCACTTATTTTGGCAGCGTCACCAGCATAGTCAGCAACGACATTGTCAGAAGATGTTTCTGAACCAAAGACAGCTTGAGAAAAGGCAGAAATGGATGGGTGCTTGAAAATAGTACCCAATGGGACGTCAATACCAAAGTCTTTTCTCAGTTGGAAAATCATCTTAGTGGCCAAAATGGAATGACCACCCAAGTCAAAGAATGTGTCTAATGGACTAACATCAACTGGCTTGTTAGGTAGAATTGAAGTCCATAAGTTCAGAATCTTTAGTTCATCAGCAGTGAATTGAGATTCATCAATATCAACACTGGTGTTTTGAGATACTAAATCTAACTGCTTAGCAGTTGGGTATTGTAGCTTTGGCTTATCAACTTTACCATTTGGATTCAATGGTAGTTTAGGTAAGACAATTACAATTGATGGAATAGCATAACTGGCCAATTTTTTCTTCAAGAATTCCTTTAAAGCCTTTTCCAATTTGTAATACTCTATCATACCTTTGACATGGACGTCCTCAATATTGGAACCTTCCTTCAAAGGAGTATAGAACTTCTTAAGTTCTTCTGCTTGATCGTATCTTGGAACCATAAATGTGATCAAAGTTGGTTCGCCATTTAAGTTCTTTCTGACTAAAGTGATGTTTTCTCTAACAATAGGGAACTGGGAAATGTTGGTATCAATTTCACCTAATTCAATTCTGAACCCTCTAATCTTAACCTGGTCATCGGCTCTACCACAACATTCAGTGTTACCGTCAGGTAGATAACGACCCAAATCACCTGTTCTGTACATTCTATCTCTAACTCCTAACCAATCATCAGCTTGGTAATCGATGCTGGCCCAGTGATTTTCTTTAACAAACCAATTGTTCAAGAACTTTTCTTTGTTAGCTTCAGGCAAGCCTCTGTAACATTCTGCTAATCCACCAGCTCTGACATATATTTCACCCACTTCACCAATGCCACACATTTGAGTTCTATCGTTTCTGTTAACAACCAATAGTTGGACATTGAACATACCTTTACCAGCAGGCATAACGTTTTTGGCCTTTTCCAAAAAGGCATCCCCACCGGTGTTTTTAGAAGGAATCTCAAAAAAGGAAACAGCTCTTTGAGTTTCAGTGGTACCATACATGTTGACAATATTAACATTTTCAGCCAAAGATTGTAGTCTTAAACAATCTCTTTTGGTTAAGATATCCCCAACAAAGAATGCATGATGTAAAGAAGGAATTTTGGAGGTTGCACCGGCAGCCAACAATTGACCAGTAGCAGGAGTCAAGTGTGTGACAGAGGCACCATACTTGGCCATCCATTCAGCTAATCTACCAGGGGTACCAATATCATCGGCGGTAGGAACCAATAATTGAGCACCCAAAAACACAGGAGTGAACATGTCTCTTTGGATCGGATCATGAGCAATACCTGAAAGCATGGTGAATTTGTCATCTGAAGACAAGTTGAATTGCTTGGACATCCAATCAAAATAGTAAGCTAGAGAGAAATGACGACCTAAAACTCCCTTTGGCAAACCTTCAGAACCGGATGTGAAGGCAAGTGTTGGATTGGAGTCTGGTCCAACTACGACACCACTTGGTGTATCCATTTTTTCTTCAAAGGAAGATAATGTGTCTGGGGAAGAAGTCAAATGGTGATTGGAGGCAACTGCAATTTGGTCAATTCTAGTTTTCAAAGATAAGTTTTTAGTGATGTAATCCTCTACAAATTCATCCAATATACCAGCAGACTTAATAACAATCAAACCTTTTGGATCAGCAACTTGTAAGTAAACAGTCTGTCTCTGAGGTGGATAAGCTGGATCAATGACAGAAAATGTAGCACCGGCTTTTAAAACACCAAACACAGAAATCATTAAGTCAACACCTCTACTGCTATAAATCATAACTACATCACCTTTTTTGATGCCATCCGCAATTAACTTGTGAGCAACAATGTTACTGGCTCTGTTAATGTCTTGATAGGTGAAAACTCTACTTTCACCATCAGACACAGGGGTTTCAACAACTAAAGTTCTATCAGGATGCTTAACAGCATTATCTTGGAAAATATCATGGATTGCACCTCTGAAGTTGGTCCAACCCAGGTTCTGTCTAGGATCTGGGATACAGTTTTCAGAAAAGTCAGTTAACAAAGATAAATGTGTTATGACTGTCTTTGGTTCAACTAAACTGATGAATTTATAAATTTGCTCAGATAAAGATACAATTCTTGAATTTAAGAATAATTCACCATTATAAGCTATAGTTAAGTAATCTTGTTTAATATCAAAATTCAAGCAAGCATCAAAAGGGGAATGTCTAAACTTGGTCAAACTTACTGGTTCAGAGTTAGTGGAGAATGCTATTCTAAATAGTTGCGGAGCATTTTCTAACTCATTTTCCTTTTGTAAATGTTCTGATATCTCATCAAATCCGGTAAAGTAATCCATGTTGTTTGATTTCAATTCTTGAACCTTTTGTGATACAACAGAACACAAATGTTCAAAAGTCCAGTCAGGAGCAATGTTAAATCTCAAAACACCTTGAATTTCAGAGCCTTCATCAAGGTCTAGATAAATTAAAATGTCATCATCACCAGATAGTCTATAAATTAAAGT
Source organism: Hanseniaspora pseudoguilliermondii (assembly GCA_030573455.1). Lineage (NCBI taxonomy): Eukaryota > Fungi > Ascomycota > Saccharomycetes > Saccharomycodales > Saccharomycodaceae > Hanseniaspora > Hanseniaspora pseudoguilliermondii. The sequence goes on along the minus strand of JAJMDH010000088.1, from coordinate 82,496 downwards.
GGACCAAATAGCAAGTAAGGCAATGGTCATTTGGTTGAAATCATCATTGTATTTGATCTTCAATTCTGGAATGTGGTTTAACAATTGTTTAATAACTACTTTATCAGATCTGATAAAATCATTTGGCAAAACAGATAAAGTAGGGTTATCTAAATGTTGAATATATTTGTTAAAAGTAGCTGCTTCAGCGGACATTATATGTGTAATAGTTATATTATATTTTTTTGGTTCTTTTTATCTTCTTTTATGTATCTTATTGTCTTAGAAACTGTAAATACTGTTTTTTAGTTAAATTATATTGAATTATGCTCTACAAACTTGAACAAGTATTGCTTATATATGATAGCCACCTGAAAAATTATATTTTCTGAAATAAATATTAATATTACAATATTGTCACTGAGATTCTCTTTGGATACATGACTCAGACAGCAGCATATTTATTGTTCTTGAAATAACCCCAAGCTATTTTTTTTTTAAAAAAAATAATTTAAGGCCAGTTCATGAATATCGGCAAAAATGTGCGTATGTGTGATTCTTTCGACAAGGAAAAAAAAAAATAACGTCGGAATTTTGTACATGTTTTTCAACTGTAGCTTAAAAATTTGTTAACAAAAAAAAAAAATAAAGGCACTAGGTTAAGCGATAAACATACATACTTTGGGTATAAATATGAACAGAGACATATTTTCAGATATAAATTATGTCTGAGACATTTCTGCATTAGAAACTTTTGATCTTGAACTAAATTAGTTACCTCTGCTATGCCCTTCAATTTCCAAATGTATCCACAATTTTGTGCAAGCTGTGATTTGCTTTATATCCGGTGCCTACATTCAGTCAACTATGTGATTTCAAGTGTGCCATCATTTTATATGAAGGAGAAAAAAACCTAAGGAATCGTTTATTTTGAATCATTAGTAGTTAAATGTTGATTTAAAATGATACTTACAAGGTTCTATATAAATTGTAAAAGTTTGAAGATATTTTAATTTTTTCTTTTCGTTAGCCTGAAATATAAGATACCTTTAACAGCAGGTTTAGACACTCAGCTCAAAAAAGCATTCATGAGTATGTTATCAATAATTAACATCACATCTTGTTGTAATTGATTCCATATCGATTAAAGTTTATACAATGCGCATTCAATAGAGTTACCCGATTTCAAACTTTATATTTCCTAAATAGTGATTCTAGATTTTATTTTTTCCCAACTGAAATGTCAATATTTGGTTTTTTTTAATTTTTTAAAGAAAAAAAAAAAAAAATTTTTTTTTTTTTTATGAACTTGCTTTGTTTTCTTGCCTCTATTCTAATATATAGATGATCTTCTATTTGCTGCTTTTTAAAAATCAGAAATAAGTGAATCCTCAGTATAACCAAATAACGTAATCATACAATGTCTTCTTCTCAAAGGAAACTTTATCAGGAAATTGACAAGTTCTTGAAGAAGGTACGTGAGGGTATTCAGGACTTTGATCAAATTAATCAGATTTTTGAACAAACAGACCCTACCAATCATACTTATAGAGAAAAACTTGAGCTAGATATCAACAAACAAATCAAAAAACTCCAAAAACAAAGAGAACAGATAAAAACATGGCTTTCTAAGGAAGATGTCAAGGATAGAATGGAGTTGCTTTCGGAAGCTAGAAAAAACATTGAGTATAGAATGGAAATAGCCAAAAGTGTTGAAAAAATGGTGAAACTCAAAAAATTCAGTACACAGGCCTTAGCTAACCCAGATATGGCTATTCATCCCAAAGACTTGAAAAAATACAAGCTTGTGGAGTTTCTACAGGAATGTATTGATGAATTGAACAAACAAAAGGAAATGCTTGAAGGTGAAATTGAACAAGGACACGATGATATGCACACTGAACACTTATTGGAAAGACACATTTTCAACATTGTCAACCTAGAAAATGTTTTAAAATTAGTCAACACCGATGGATTGGATGTTGCTGATGTTGAGGAAATCAAAGATGATATTCAATACTACTTGGACAACAACATGGATGACCCAGACTTTGTTGAATATGAAACCATGTATGAGGATCTAGGTTGTGAGGTACAAGTTAATGAATTAGGAGAAGTGGAAGGAGGTGCGAATGTTTCTATTGGTGCGATAACAAAAGAATCATCAGTAAATGTAGAAGGAACTCCTAAGAAGTCATCTAGCATCAAAAAGGAAAGCTCAACAAAGCTTCAAACAGAAACAATTAATTCATTATCTTCAAAGGTAGCAGAAGTATCAATAAAGAATACAGAGACTGATTTACCCGTAATGAAACAAGGAAATAACGATCAAGGCAGACCTTCAAGGATTGTTTCCAACAATGAAGGCCAAAGTCAAGCTAAAGAATTAACAAACACTCTTAGTGAAGATGTTGAAAAATCCACTTCAACCAAGGCCATTAATGCCGATATTGATGAGAAGTTTTTCAAATTATCTGACTCTGGAACAAAGTTCATACTTGGAAACGAAGCAGGAGAATCTGAGTATGATGAACTACTTAAAAAAATTAACGAAGATAAAGAAGCAATCAAGGAAAATCCAGAGTTGTTGTTTGCCAAAAATGATGACTTGAGCATGGGTATCCAACATCTCTTGGACAAAAGGCTACACACAAAATTTGACTACACAATGGATGAAGACTTGATAGAAAAGCTGTTATTTTCTCTCTTGAATACCCCGGACTGTTTGGACTCAGACTTCAAAAGAGTGGGAGATAAAGATCCTCTGTCGAGACAGCATCCTATTTCTATTTTCTTTTCACAAGTTTCACATCAATTTGCTGACAACATTTTTGTCTCTAACTTGAACCCAGAAGCTCTTCCTATCATAGTTGAACCAGAAAACGTCAGACACGGGATGCTGAAACTGGGACCTAACACATTTTTGGATGATGCTGAAGATATGTCTGAGAACTGGTACAGAAACTTAAATCAAATGGATACATACAGTTCATTGGCTATTTGTAAAATTAGTACAAAATTCTCTTTGGAAACATTGTTTTTTATATTTTATCATTACCAGGATAGATTTGAACAATTTGTTAGTGCTAGAGAACTCCATTTAAGAGGTTGGAAATTTGAAGTGAACGAATCCAGATGGTACTTCAAGAAATCTAGTATCAATGATAAAACAAAGGAAAGCTGGGAATATTTCGACTTTGAGGATGATTGGAAAATCAAAACACATCCTACGTTTGATAGTGAAACTGCCATGTTTGAAGATCTTAGCTTTACTACTTCTCTGTAATGAATAGAGAATTTTATATACTTCTTAATATGTATACACAATATTTAACAAAAACAAAAAAAAAAGGTTAACTTACATATATATTGATCATTGAATGTTCATGGTAAAATTAGAAAAGATGTTCATTCATGAAGTGAACACCATTTACAAGGCTTTGTTTAACATAGACTTGACTTCTCTACCTTCGTAGAAATCAACAACGGTCTTAGCCTTTTGAGCAATACCTTCTGGAGTGAAGCCGAAGTACTTGTAAACTTCTGGACCTTTACCGGAGGCACCGAATCTGTTGATACCAAAGGATTCATGAGCATACTTGTTCCAACCGAAAGTGGATAAGACTTCAACGGACAAAACTGGAGCACCGTCTGGGAAGACTTGTAACTTGTATTCCTTGGATTGCTTGTCAAAGGTGTTGAAGTCTGGTAAAGAAACAATTCTGGCTGGAATACCAGCTTCGGCCAAGTTCTTAACAGCATCAACAACGATACCAACTTCAGAACCAGTGGATACAATGGTGATCTTAGCATCCTTGTTTTCACTCAAAACGTAACCACCCTTGGCAGCCTTTTCAACAGAGGAACCTTCTAATTGAGGCAAGTTTTGTCTGGACAAGGCAATGATAGATGGGGTGTGTTTACTTTCCAAGGCAATCTTGTAAGCAGCAGCAACTTCGTTACCGTCAGCTGGTCTCCAAACGTTGATGTTTGGTAGGGCTCTGAAGTGGGCCAAGGTTTCAATAGGTTGATGGGTTGGACCGTCTTCACCTAAACCAATTGAGTCATGAGTGGCAATCCAAACAACAGGGTGACCAGATAAAGCAGATAATCTAACGGCACCAGCAGCATATGAAACAAAGTTCAAGAAGGTACCACCGTATGGCTTGAAGTTGGCACCGAAGGCAGCAATACCGTTCATGATGGCACCCATACCGTGTTCTCTAACACCGTATCTGATGTATCTACCGCTGTAATCACCTAAGCCAGAGGATTCAGGTTGGAAATCGAAGGAGCCCTTGGACTTGGTTAAGTTAGAAGGAGTTAAATCAGCAGAACCACCCATCAACTCAGGAATGGTGTCAAAGATGGCATCTAAGGCTATTTCAGATAACTTTCTGGAAGCAACGGCGGAATCAGTTGGAGCGTAGGTTGGTAATAACTTTTCCCAACCTTCTGGTAATTCACCGGCTAATCTTCTGGAAATTTCAGCACCTTCCTTGGAGAATTCGGTTTGGTATTTAGCAAAGATTTGGTCCCATTCGGCATTGGCCTTGGCACCTGGAACAATGACTTCCTTGTTGTAGAAATCGTAGACTTCTTGAGGAACAGCAAAGTTTTCCTTTGGGTTGAAGCCGAACTTTTCCTTGATTTGAGCGATGTCGTCAGCCTTTAATGGAGAACCGTGGACACTGGCGGTACCTTGGTTCAAGGAACCGAACCCAATGGTGGTTTCCAACTTGATTAAAGTTGGCTTGTTAGTTGACTTCTTGGCTTGTTCAATGGCAGCAGCGATGGAGGCCAAGTCAGAGTCACCGTTCTCAACAACAATGACTTCCCAACCATAGGCTTCGTATCTCTTGGCAACATCTTCGGTGAAGGAGACGTCGGTGGCACCATCAATGGTGATCTTGTTATCATCGTAGATGGCAATCAAGTTACCTAATTGTAAGTGACCGGCTAAGGAGGAGGCTTCGGAAGAAACACCTTCTTGTAAACAACCATCACCAAGCATGACGTAGGTGTAGTTGTTAGATAATTCGTAACCAGGCTTGTTGTAGGTGGCAGCGAAGTTGGCTTGGGCAATGGCTAAACCAACAGCGTTACAGACACCTTGACCTAAAGGACCAGTGGTGACTTCAACACCTGGTAATTCGAATTCAGGGTGACCAGGGGTCTTGGAGTTCAATTGTCTGAATTTCTTTAAGTCCTCAATGCCAACTGATTCGTAACCCATGACATGTAAGACAGAGTATAACAAGGCACAGGCGTGACCGTTGGATAAGACAAATCTGTCTCTGTTAATCCAATCTGGGTTCTTTGGGTTGAATTTCATCCCCTTGAAGATAACATGGGCAGCTGGAGCTAAACCTAATGGGGCACCTGGGTGACCAGAGTTAGCAGCAGCAACGGCATCAACAGCTAGTAATCTAATGGTGTTGATGGCTTTGTTGTCGATATCAGAGAAAGTTAAGGACATTGTGTGGGTAAATTATATATATGATTTCTTTGGTAATTATTTTTATTTGTTTCTTTATGCTTTAAACTTCTTTGAAAACCTGTGAATCAAAAACAATAATTAAGATTAACTAAATCAAAAATTTGTAACCATTAACAAATCTTAAGTTGATGTGACTCTCTTACTACTTATTGAACGCCTTTTTTTTTTCTACAAACAACGTTGTTTCTCTTTTTAAATGATGAAAAATTTTGCCACTTGAAGAATCATCCTTGTTTTTTTTTTGGATATATGAATGATTACGCGATCAATATTTTCCCTTTTCTGCTGGGAGTGTCCACATTGGGACAAACTTTTAGTGTGGATTCTTATAATTTTTTTTTTGGGTATTTTGCCGCGAAATCAGCGTATTGAACACCGCTCCGGATAACTGTTGTCCGCCGATTTAAACTGGCGAACATCAACAAATACTAACATCAACCATCATACAAGGATCGTTAACACATTGATGATTTCAGTGGTTTTGTCTTAATTTAAGGTTGTAACTAGTAATTTACAGAACACATAAACATCAACTTTATTAGAAATAACAATTTTACATTTTTAAGAAAAAAGTTAAAAGCCTTTTCAATTATTTAATTAGTAAAAAAAACCTTTTTTAACAAACACTTCATTTGTAAACATTAATAGAAGATTTTTTTTTGAAATTAAAAAAATGAAAACTAGATAATATTAATTAAGACAAAAATATAGTTAAAAGAATAAATATTTGTAATATGTTAATGTAGAGATTGAATATATGCTTGGTAAACGCTTATCAACCTTTATATATGTTAATGACAAAGAATAAGCGAATATAAATTAACAGAAAAAAAAAAAAGCTGGATGTCCTACGAATCTTCAACATCTATATCTAGAACTATACTGTCATCATCACTTGAATGATCTGCTGTAGATTGAACTGGATCTTCGTTTTCTTCTGTGATCTTCAACAAACTGACCTTTCCTCTCAATGCTGTTTGATGCACTTCCTGAGCAGGGGTGACCAATACACCAAAGTCACTTTCTGACCCGTCACCTGTACTTGAAGGTGCCTTATTGCCAGTTGATATGTGTTGAGGCTGTTCTTCTTCAGCCACTGTATCAAGTTTGCTTTGTGGCACCTCCTCATCATGAATGTCTCCCAATATACTACTACCTAAAGTATAATGTGATTTCAGTTCTTCAGGTATATTTTTCTTGGAACCTGTTTTCAAGCCTCTCAATCCATTGCTCTTGATACCTGGTATGTACCCAACAGGTATGATGTTTGAGGCATTACCAGTGGAAACAGAGCTTGTTTCATCATTTCTTCTCTTCTTGTTCTTCCCTAATACATCATTTGTTAGTGGGAGCACGCCAAGAACATCATCCTTTTCAATGTTGGATGATCTGAGAGTGTTTCCACCTGTTGTTGTGAAGTAGTTGCTTCCGGTTTTGTTTCTTGTACTTTCGTATTCGTCCAATCCAAACAGATCATTTTCGTCATCTGTGTATCCGTTGCCCCCAATATCGTAGTAAGAGCCTGTTTTACCATCTTTAAATATTTCATCATGAATGTCTGCTTTTTGACTGTTTCTTTTCTTGCTTCTACGGAAGTAGTATATGATAAATGCAACTATCAAAAGTCCACCAACAACACCGCCAACAACACCGCCTGCAATGGCACCTTTGTTGGACTTATGTGATGTCGATGACGATAACACGGATTTTCGAGCACAGTATGTTATAGGACACTGTGTACACGTCAGAGAAGTCATTACACAGTAATAGTTGTCTCCACAATCCGGACACTTCACAGTTGGACATGAAACACACCCATTTGATTGTGTAGATGTCGCCTTGACTGAAGATATCAGAGTTGATGCAGATGAAGACAATGCACTTGTAGTGCCTCTTTTCATCAGCTTTGAAGTTTCATCCTCGAATGAGTAGACAGAAGAAAAGGCCCTTTTAGTAAATGCTAAGTTAGCCATTGTGTTTATATGTTCACTTTGTAGTTTATTGATTGAATTGGGTATCTTTTTATTGGGTATATCTTTGGCTAAAATTTTAAATGTTTTTCTTTTTCGTCTTTAACTTTGTCTTCATCTTTTTTGAAAAAAAGTAACAATTGCCAACGCAAAAAAAAAAAAAAAAAAAAGAAAGAAAAAAAAAAATGATCTGAAACATTACTGATAAATTTTTCCTTAGAAGACAACAAATCTTGTTGTTATTTCAATAGAGAACTACATCTAGTGATTGTTCCTCTTTACAATATATTCATAGTGGACACTATATGGTTGTTACAGCATAAGTATATATTAGTCTAAACATAGGATGTAACCTCAAAAAATCTCTTCAAGTAGTAAATCTGGAAGATGGAGTTGAATACCACAACAACCAATTGGAAGATGGACCAATACTTGACTCTGCTGTTGGTGGATTCAGCTGTGTTTCTATGTGTTTTTTCTCTTATGACTAAGTAGCTTTGTTCATTCTTGACTTCATGTACCAACTTGCTTAGTTGTCTAACTGATGCATCTAATGAGTCTGTTTCTGGATTGTCCAAGTCAATATAGATAATCCCGTAGATGTTGAAGGTAACATCCTTTGTATCAATATCGCTTCTTTCATTAATAAAGCAGTAGTTGTATTTCCCAGAGGACTTAGCGTTGATGGTGATCTCTCCGTGTTGGGTCTCATACAACTCAGTGACAATCTCATCACGTGGTCCATAGATGATAAAGTCACCATCCAACTGTTCAGTAGCTGTTAGTGATCTATCTCCATACTGGAAGGAAATGGAGAATTCGTCACCTTTGTTCAAGTTTTCAAAGAAGCATCTTCTCCCACGAGCAGGCAAAAGAACAGTGTGAGCATTGGCTAGTGTTAGAAGATTGACAAAGATGGCACTTAATAGTATACTTAGTTTCATTGGTGTGTATGTGTTTTCAAAATAAGATCAAAAATGGGGTGGGGGTTTAATAAAAACACTGAATGACTTGATTAATTTTGTTTTATTAAGGGAAGAATGGAGTGCTGTATCTCTTTAATGTATTTTGGTCACATATATGTGCTTTATTTATAGCAACACCAATTCAATAATAATGTATTTTTTTGAAGTTTTTCAATAAAAAAAAAAAAAAAAAAAAAACAAGAAGCACGCACAAAAAATTTTTCTTTGGCTGACGTCGTTCGGTAGCGCTGTGGTGAATGGCTATATCGATCAACATCGTTAATAAAGCTGAAAATGTGAGAAATTTAATTGTTAAATCATGATACATCAATAATGATTCATATCTTATATATATCTGTATATACTTTACAGTATTAAATTCTTTGCCACAATCACTAGCAAATTCCCAGAATCAATTGTAGTTAATCAAATCTAAAAGAGATCATGGGGTAGAGTTTCAAAATATGTGGGTAGATTATGATAAAACAGGTATTTCATATATACGGAAATTTAAACTCTGTTTCTTAGTTTACTGTTATTCTTCTTCTTTGCTTTGAATATAAGGGGAGTATGGAAAAAAATGTCTTTAAACTTTCAAAAAAATTCCCATCAAAACAAAAAAAGTGAAAAGTGAAATGTAGAATATAGTATCATCGTTAAATGCCGTTACTATACGTATCTTTCAAATTAAATTTTTGAAAAAGGAGGATGAAAAAGTGCAAAAATGCAAACAAACTACATCATATGGTTGCCTGATTTTTTTTCTTATTACTCCTTTCTTCTCCTTTTCTTTCTTCTCAAGATTTAATCAGTCGAATGGTGCTAAATACAATCAGTGCATTTATTTTTTCTTCTTTTGAGCACCGTTCTTGGCCATCTTTGGAGCTGGCTTCAAGATTTGGAAGGAACACAACAAACTTTGGTCAACACTCATCATGGCACCTGCATTGTCGAATTCACCACAGTAGTTTGGTGCACTGAAAAGTGTGACTAGTTGTCTCTTGCTGAAAAATTCGTACCCATCCTCAACAACTTGATGGGCTCTACAAATCAATTCCAAATCGTGTTTTTGTAAAAATCTTGATACTATATCTGGTCCGAAAGTGAAAGATACACCTCTGTCATTTTCTGACCAACCTACAATGTCCTTTTCGGGATCACTCCACAATAGATCACATAACAAACCAACATCTGGGACATCAGTTGGTCTCATGACCTTTCTTATTTGTTCCATTTGGTTTAAATCTGGAGATAATCCACCATGCATACAGAAGATCTTTTCATCAATAACAGCAGCAATTGGCAAACAGTTAAAACAGTCTGTAAAAGTCTTCCATAACTTGATGTTGTATCTTCTCTTACACTCATCGTAGAATCCATAGATTCTGTTGATAGAGGCACATTCATGGTTTCCTCTTAAAATGAAGAAGTTTTCTGGGTATTTGATCTTATAAGCCAATAGTAAACATATGGTTTCCAATGATTGCTTCCCTCTGTCAACATAATCACCTAAGAATAAGTAATTAGCTTCTGGTGGGAAACCACCGTATTCAAATAATCTCAATAAATCATAATATTGTCCGTGAATATCACCACATATCTGTTTGTCAATGTTAAATGATTGTTATAAAATAAATAAAAAAAAAAATTCTTTAAATTGATTAATTGTTAGTAAAATGGTTCTTGAATTTTCATGATTGCTGAACATTAAGAGATAGTGTTTTTTTCAATTTTTTACTGTTCGATGGTAGAATCCAGTTGAATAACTTTATTGGAGGATGTTATCTAAGTTTAGTTTAATGAATAAACGCATCTTTAATTATGAAGTTAATCAGAACTTGATAAGGCCTGTGGTAACGCGTCACATTATGCTTCATTTTTAGTTTTTTTTTTTTGGGAGGGGGGGGGGGAAAACCAAAAAGCATCTTGAATAATTCTGCCCCTTTAGCTTAAAAAAAAAAGTGTTAAGTGCGCTGTGTGTAATTTGCTGTCATTAAACTCCTATAAATTCATTAATTCACTTGCTTAGTTAATCAACTGTTTCGCTATCTTCACATTAAAAATCAACAATACTGTACAGCTTTTATGCTCACTTGATTTCTTTTATGTTTGTCCTTGGTACATACTTTGATAGGAGCTTCCAATTCTAGTAAGATTGGTTGTTTGATGAAAATGGCTCTTGCTTCAGAGCACAAAAATCTAATTTCATGCTCGGCTAGTTGAACTTGTTGTCCTGGCTTGGTGCCCCTGACTTCTAGAAGTCTTTCGATGATGTTGTCAACGTCAACTGTGACGTTGACTTTGTTTTCTTCAGTTTCTGTCATTGGTTTGTATATTTCTAATTGTGGTTTTTAAGTTTTGTTTATTATAAAGTTAATGAACAAATAGATTTAATACTTATAAGTTGGCATATAAAAAAATCAGGTTATGATTGATGTTTGAGTGTTTTTGGTTTAGTAGATTTCTTAAGTTTTTATGATTTGCTTTATTATATTAATTGTTTTCTTCGAAGTATTTATATAATAACGGAATTCTGGGTTTGTAAGAAAAATGAAGATAAAATATATGTGTAAATGTGGTAGTGTCTATTTATCTATTTGGTTGGTTTTATTCTAATATATGATTAAGTTCAATAAGAAGAAGTATAGATTAATATAAACTGATTGAATCAAACATCAATCATTAAAGGCGTTTCAAAACGAATGAATCAATAAGTCTTTTTTATTAATGATTGTCATAATACATATTAAAAAGAAAGAAGAAAAACTTACAAATGCTTAAAGTGCGCTTTGCTTCTATTTCTTGAAAAAAACAAATTCTAAACCACACATTCACAGCTACCCAAAAAAAAAAAATTACTAAAAAAATTTTCCCCTCGCTAAACACACTCTTTTCTTTTTTTTTTTTTGAGTGTATTTTGTATACAGTTTTTGTTTAACACGCTTAAAAGGGAAAATGCTACTATTAAATTTTTCTTTTTGAGCCATAGAAAAACCCTGAAACTAGCAAACGCTACACAAAAATTTTACTTGTTCCTGCGGTATAATTAAATGCGCTTAGAGTAATTATTACTGATTACTTTTCCCTTCAGAAGTATCCAACAACACTTTAATACATATACGGGTCTCGCTAAGAGCATAAATATACCTATTTGTACAATTTATGATCTTTAATTTCAAAGAAATATAATATCTGTATTAAATAAAGAACCAAATTATATGTATTGATATTTTTTTTTACAAGTGTTGAGATGTAAATATTTAGCTTCATATATAGAAAAATGCAATTTTTTGTTTGATTATTACTTTTGTAGAAACGTTTTGTCTTTCAGGTAAAAGACGTGCTGTTTCAAATAATATCTTTCTGATTGGTGTTTTCCTTGGAAAGCGTGACCAGTGGGTTTCGAAACGTTAAAAATGAAAAAAAAAGACTGGAAATGGGGTTTACTTAATATGATGAACAGCGATAATTTGCGTGAACAATCTCTGATGTTAATATAAGTGATTAACAAACATCTGCTGCTTTCCGACTGACTTTTGAAAACTAATCATTTTCCCTTTTTTTTTTTTTATTTTGAAAAATTAAATTTACATTTATGTGCTGAAATATTACTTATAAGGTCATGATAAAACGTCCAAACATCAACTGTTCTCTTTAACATATATGTCAGAAAGATTGTTTGATTTAGATGATGACGAGTTCATTGTTCCTGATGAACCTACAACTCAACACGATACAGGCATTAGTGATCAACAAAATACACCTCCAAAAAACAATGTGTATACAAATATGGGCACTCTGGATGAGCCAGTTTCCAAAACGATCCTGCGTGATCTAGAACACATCAAAAACAGACTATGGATTGTTCTCTATCCAGCATCATTGAAGAAAATGTTTCTTCCTATGTCCATGTCTGATATCAACGAAGAGGACTTGGACAACTTACAAAAAAGCATACAAGAAGAAAATTCAAAGAATGAAAACGATTCAGTTGTTGATTCTCCAGAACTGTGGGCTCCTTTAATATTCAACTTGGTTTACAGTAAGATTCTATCAGCGAGCCATAACTCATTTGCATTTTTTTTTCTATTAACCTGGCTGTCCATGACCATACTCTCATATCACTTGAAAATATACCAGAAAATCTCCATTGTTGGCAAAATTTCCATACAGATGTACTGCTTCTTTGCTGTGGTTCTTAACTGTGTACTAATAAAAATGATTTTGAATCCTTTGATCTTTAATAGAGTTTTCACTAACTCCGACTTTCTAGGTATGAAACTCTTAGGACTGATAATCAAAGTCATACTAACAGTAGCAACAAGTTCGTGGGCATTTTATACATGCATGCTACAAATATCAAGAGAGTTCGAAGAGTTTGGTTGGAACAACAAGATGTCAGTGCAGAACATACCTGTTTTCATGGTATATCTATTTTTAAATTGGTTCAGCATCATATAAGTTCAGAAAAAAACTCAATGTTATAAAGTATTAGGAAATAAAAACAGGAAACACACATATTTATAGATCGGCTAGGGCATGGTTTTATCCACAATCAAAATGACAAAGCTTCGTGGATGTTGTGTGATTGTTATATAGTTGTCTACTAGTCGTAGAAATTCCTATAACTCTAGCATCGTTTTACAAGTATCGTATTTATGGAAACCTTAGTGAAAACCCTTGTTTTTTTTTTTTGGTTTTTTTCGCTTTTTCGGTTCTTTTTTCTTTTTTTTTTCAAGGGCGTGGTTGCTAAAATTCACAACGTTCAATTCCAATTTGGTAAAAAAACACATCAGATCTACGTATTTAAATTACAAAAAATAAAAAGAACTTCTATAGATAAAAGAAGCCACAGAGGCAATTAACATAATATATAGCTCTTTATCAAGCAATTTTTGAAGCATAGCCAATATAGTATACACCATCAATTAATATATAGCTGTGTTGACGGTTCACATAAAGTTCAGAAATATATACAACAGTTTTGCCAAATAAAGTCTAAAGTAAAGGATCATAACCAAACACTTCTCCTTGTAATCAGTTTTAAAAAGTGGTTTCTTTTTTTTTTTTTTTTGATTTTAAAGAATATAAAAGGAAAAAACAATTTCAGAAATGCCTAATACTTTATTGCCTGGAAATACTAAATGTTTCTCCCTGAAAGCTCCAGCCACTAATCTGGATGAGTATGGATTTTTCTCATATTACGATCCAAATTCAAAACCTTGTACTTTCCAACATGAGTTCTATAGAAAAAAATACTTTTTGGATGAAAGAATAGGTGCCGCCACTGGTATAAGCAGATCAAGTCTGGTTGTACATGGGGGGTTGGTCTTGGATATTGTCGATGAACTGATGAATGAATATGCCAGAAAGTTGGAATATGATGAAGACCTCAACAACATTGACGTTGATGATACTGAAGATCCACTTTATACAGCCAAAAGTTCCGTTAAGAGAAGAAATGTATTAACATCAGCTAACATTCAAAATGCCTGGCTGAAAAAAACTTTGGAGAATATTGAGGATGCTCAACACGATGAAATGGCCCAACAAAAGGAAAACTACGAAAACCATAATCATGCCATATCTGATTGTATTTCTAACCAACTTTTCCAATTGGATCTGATAACAAGACAGTGGCACCACGTCCCAACTTATCTCGAAGACTTTGGTCCTTTACTGAAGCCAAGAATGTGTCAGTCAATTGTTTGCGATAATGAATACCTGTACATGTCAGGTGGACTTATTCCTGTTAATAAGAGTGAGCTGAAATCGTTAACTCCTATCAAATCGGTATTGTCCACGCATACAGCTGCATCCGAAATTACAGGTTCAACACACTCAAGTAATATCAATGAAGATCAGCTTCTGCTGGCAACCAACGAACTTTGGAGATTGGATATAACATCAAAAATCTTTTTGTGCATAAATGATAGAATTGATAACACGAACATACCTGAAAGATACAACCATCAAATGCATATAGCAACATTTATAGAAAGATTTGAAATTGATGAAAAGTATGTGAAGAAAGCTAAAAAGCGCGAGCCTTTACAATATGAAGATCACGGTAAAATAATTGTCATTAATGGCACGAAGTATATTGAGAAAATGGTTAAAAAGCTCATATTAGTTGGTGGGTTAGGTTTAGATGATCAAGAAATTTTGAAAATAGATGTCTTCAACTTAGAAACTCATCAATGGGAATCAGGGTCCCAGGGTCCTTACAGGGATTTATATTTAAAACTCCCATTTTCCACAGAGTTTGAGACATCTGTGGTCTTGGATAATCCACTCACAGGAGAATCCAACATCATCATATATCAAAAAGACGCATTGAACCCCTTACAAATTATTCCCTTGGTCAAGAGAAATACATATGATATTCATGGCCACATAATTCCTGAATTAAGTGATTACATCGAAAATAAGTTAGATGAGTCAAATAAAGTTGATTGTATTAGAATAAACTCTGAAAAATTTGATGAGAAATTGGGCTCTTTGAATAGAAACATGATACATCCTAAAATGAGAATTTTTGGTCCTAACCTATTGGTTACCGGTTACTGCTCTCAATCCAACAGAGATATCATATTGATGGATCATCCTGATAATGCAATGATTCCTTATGATAACTTGGTATCAAATAGTTTTTGGAAGAAAAGACTTGAGTTGTTGGATAAACATACGGAAAAGAATCTAGTTTATAAGACCTTCTGCTTTTCGTTGGTTAACGGAAAGTGGATAGAAATCAATACTGAATGTTGTGGTGATGAGAAATGCGAGAACCATCTACTATCGGAAGTATTTGTATGGTCATCGCATCATAAACTTTTATTTTTGGGCTCTTCAGATTATCAGAAGCATCCAAAGACTAGTACAATTGGACTGAACAGACTATCTCCAATTTTACAGAAGTTTGATCTTATTTCTGTCACTAGCTTGGATGTGACTTCATTGTTTCACAAAATTTCAATTATTAAAAATGAACATGAATCTTTTAAAAAGGCTCAAAAGTTGCTTTTTTCTTCTCAAGATCACAACTATACTCTTTTGAACTATTTTGCATTCTCGACATCTCATTCAATCAGCTCCATAAACAACAGCGATGTTAAAAGATTTAAAGAATTTGCTGATTATTCAACCCCGGTTTCAGACCTGACTGCTAATCAGTCCATCATGCCACCACACTCTATGCTGTTGGGTAAAACGTTATTTTCAAATTATGGGGCTCAAATATCTGACTTTGAAATTGTTCCTTCAGACGGTAATCCTGTTCCATGTTGCTTGTCTGTTCTAAGAAAACGTTGGGGAAGATACTTCGATACTTTATTGGCCCATGGATACATCGAATCCATAAAGAATTTGGATGATCAGGTTTCCTCTAATGATGGCTCAAAGTTTTCGAGTATATCTTCTGTTAGCAAACACAAAAAGGGCAGTTTACTACCATATCTGCAAAAGGAAAAATCTAAAGGCTCTACATCAAGTTCTTTAAAGAATTCATTATCTGTTAATGTATTTGCAGATAGCGCTGAGACTAAAAATGCCAATCAGCACCTGCAATTTAATTATAATTATACAGATAAACTTTCTGAGCAACCTTTGAGTCAAAATGTATCCCCACATAATTCTAAGCTTAACATTCAAAACTTGAACAATGATTCTGATGGGTTGAATAAGAAATCCAAACCTAATAACATATTCAAAAATGAATTTTTAACTCATTCATTGAATGATCTAGATCAACAAGTACCAAAAGCTTTTGTTGTTACAGATGACAGTGATAAAAATGAACCAGCTATTCCGAAAGAGAATTCAACCGTTGATGTCGTAGGTGATCCATTATCTAGATCGCGAACAGCCGACGAAGTCCATAGTGCTTCTAGAAGAGGCAGCATTTTATCCAAAGAAACAGTGGATTCCCAAATTTCAAAGCCACAAACTGTAACAAGCAGCAATGGTGGTATGGTATTCAGAGTACCATTCCATACAAGTGGTAACTCTGTATTTAGTGAACCAACTGGAAAAACACTTCCTAAAGAGATCAATAGTCATTTAAGCCAGACAAGACATGAATCAATCAGTAGTCAAGTCAAGAGATTAAGTGAAAGCAGAAGAAAATCAATGACATCATCTCCTCATTTGGGCGACACACCTCGTAATTCCAGAACACAATCAATAAGTTCTGGTTACCACAAGCAATTAAATTATATTCTGCCTGATATTGATGTATCTAAACTGCCAAAAATGACTAAAAGACCTGAAACCAAGGCACCAAAGGCACCAAAGAATGTATCTTCAAACTCCAGTGGCTATTATGTCTTTAACAACAACATTAGTAACACGAGTCTCAACAATAATTCAACAATGTTAAACAGAAGAAGATTGTCCATTCAAAAGAGTGATAACTTCAAAAAAGCATTGACACCAGAGGAATCTGAGAGTTCCTTGCATATGAACAGTTTACACAAGGGTACCACTGGAAGAAGAAACTCATCATTGTTAAGTAACTTCTCTGACAATGACAGACCAAGCATGTCATTCAATGAAAAGTTGATGCACAATTTAGGGAACATATCCAGCATGCTCTCTAACAACAACAGCTTCAGCGTCGATGGGTCTGTTGATTATCTTAATGATGAGGACACCAATTCAACCATCAATCATGGTAAATCTAGCTTCTCTACTATTAATGAGTACACATCCAAAAAGGGCTCAATATCATCATCTCAAAGATCCACAAGTGTTGCTACTGAAGAATCTTCAGATTCAGTGATCAATACTGAATTAGAACCTTTGATGATACCAAGATCCTTATACATGCCATGGCCTCATGAGTCTGTTTCTGCGTTTACAGAGTTTTTCTATACAGGGCAAATCAATCCAAAGTGGTCATTCCAACCAGTTGCTATGGATGTATTTTTGATGGCAAGATTATATGAAGTACCTTTGCTATACGATGCTATGTCCGAAGTGTTTTATGCATTGATAGGGAGAAAGGAGGAATATATTTATATTTTAAAAGATAGAATTGATCAAAAGTTTAGAAACATGGTGAATAAATACTTGAAGGCGTCTAACTCTAAGGAAAGTGTTGAATCTTATTTGTCTAATTCCAAAAATTATCAAGCATTTAAAAATTTGGATGTGTCATTACAGAATATTGATTATGGGTATTGTGATTACAGATTATTGAAGAATCCTAGTAGTGTCTTGGATCTAAAGGATGAAGAGTTATCGGAAATTGGTTCATCTGTTAACTATAAACATTCATTACCAGAAAGCTATTATAATGTAGTTGGCTCAATCAATTACCCGGTTACTCCTTCCAAGAACACCGAGTTTAACTTCCAAAATAAAAGAGACCTTTACACAAACTCTGAATACTCTGGGGTGTCTCCAAAATCCAGCTTTTCTAAAAATATTAATCAAAACAACATTAGCCATGGATTGGACCTGAAAATTACAGCAATGAAGAAAAACTCCTTGAACAAGCTTCAATTATTCAGCTCTGAAATGAACAAAAATAGCGTATCATCTGACATAACGGATAATTATATTAAGTTACCAGAGTTTAGAGATTCCGCTAACTTTGACACAAACAAAAATCCAGAAGCTGAATCAATGTCCAATATTCTCAACAATTATCACGATAGCGAACCTTTGAGATCACCAGATTCCGGAGTTTCTTTCAAAAATGATATTTTGTTTACTGAATTAGATGATTTGTTGACAGATGATTATGACCTAACAACGTCCTCGTCTTCAGACTCATCTGAACATGAATTTGATTACATAAGTAGAAAGTATGGATCTGTTGATTCAAATAGCAAAAATGATAAATTCAGTGCTGGTGATATCAAATCTGAAAACGGTGGTAGTAACACTGGAAAATCTGATCACACTGCATCAAAGAAGGCATCTGATACGAACTATGGATTTGGACTAATAACACCAGCCAAGCTGAATGAGAAATTTGAAAATGAAGAATTGGATGTAACTGCTGGTCTTGACACTTCAGTGAAAATTCAAAATCCATCGAGTATTGATAACACTGTCAATGAGTTTGTTAATGCAGGATCAAATGAGGACAGTGGATACAAGAAAACATCTGATCCAAAGAGCGATGATTTCATGTTTGGCAATAAAGGTAAACATTTTGGATCAATAACATTAGAAAGACTTTCTTCATTCGAGTTTAGAACTGCAATGGAAGTTATTATTGAAATGATTCATGAAGTTTCTACCCATTGCTATGACTTGATGCTGTCCGTTAGATCAAGAAACTGCTTAGAGTTGTGTAAAATGTACAAAAATATTATCAAGGATATGAACATTGAGATGGCGTTACTTGATAAGAAGATGAGTGATATAAGATATCAAAGAAACGAAGCTCAAAAGGCACATGTTGCTCAAACATTTACCAATTTATCTCAGGCCTCATCAAACACAGGACCAAAAGTGTCTGACTTTAGCCACGACACTACAAACTTGTCAAAATCTATGAAGAGTAGAGATGCCAGTCAAGTAGTACAAACAAACAAGGCAAGCTTTGATATTATTTCAAATGGCAACAAATCCGATAACACATCAGTCTCGTCATCAGCAAGCAGTGCAAAATCTAAACAAGGGAGATTGCTCAGTAGAGGCAAAAACGTCAACGGACACATCCAAGATAGTAATAATAGCATATACAGTGGATCATCAACTAACAGCGCGCCAAAGAAAACATTGCTGGATAATGTGAAGCCACCAAAGCCTAAAAGATCAACATCATTTCTGAATATTTTTAAAAGGAAGTCATAAGTTTATTATCAGTATACATATGTATTTATTCTGGCTATATATTAAGTAATTCGTTAATTAGAGTTACTATCATTTATACATTCATCAAGGTTATATTTCAAATTTTGATTATTCAGTCGATGTTTATCAGTATTTTTCGCGGCGGTAATTTTTACGGTTGCGATTTCTGGTGGGAAGCGATCGTATTGTTTACAAGAGCTAAAGATGATTACATTATGATTTATTTGTGTTTAGGTTCCAGTCTTAATACTTTCATTCATTTGAACATATAACCAAACAAACAGCAGTAAAGACAATGAACATTAGTGATATTAGAAAAGAATACATAGGTAAATTGGTAACTGATTTACCTTCTCCCAACTTTATCATAAACAAGTCTAAGTTTGTTAGAAACTGTCTATCCTTGAAGAATAACATGAAGGCTTTAGAAGAAAAAACAAACATGAAGTTGAAATTTAGACCACATATGAAAACTCACAAGACCATAGAGGGTCTTTTGCTTCAACTGGACAATGGTAAGGCATCCAAATCAGTTTTGGTATCAACGTTATCTGAGGCTGAATATGTTTTATCTGACTCACGTATAAACACAGTTGTGAACGAAATCTGCTATACACTTCCAGTTACTCAGAACCAGATGTTTATGAATAGGTTGAAAAGAATAGCTGATCAGGTCAAGTTAGTTTTGTTTATTGACAACATCGATCAATTGCTATACCTGAAGGAAAATGCTTTGACAAGCAATCAAAAATGGAATGTGTTTTTGAAGGTCGATGTTGGAACTCAAAGAGCAGGTATTCATCATGATAACGTAGATTATTTTAATAAGATTTTTCAAAAACTAGTTGTATTTAGTGAAACTATTGAGTTGTATGGGATCTATGCGCATGCCGGACATTCCTATAGTTGTACGGATAAAGATGCTGTTAATGATGTTCTGATTAAGGAGATGAAGTATGTTATTGACGTGGCTGAGTTTCATTCAAAGCAAAACTTTTTTGATAAGAGATTAGTATTATCTATTGGTGGGACACCAACAATTAAGGCAATTGAGAATGGCCACACTAACTTTTTAGAACTACTTTTTTCCGTTGATAAAGAGAAATTTGACTTGGAGTTACATTGTGGGAATTACTGCATGCTTGATTTGCAACAAGCATCAACTAATGTATCCAAAGTTTCTGACATAGCTGGCTATGCTTTGAGTTCTGTGGTTAGCAATTATCCTTTAAGGAATGAATCATTGTGTAATGCGGGGGTCTTGGCATTGACCAGAGAAACGTCATCATACAAAGGACATGGTGTGGTATTTGAAATTGAAGAATTTTTAAAACTTAACGACTCTTTTGAAATACCACCAAATCAAAGTTGTATTAGTAGAATCAGTCAAGAACATGGAATAATCAAAGACAGATTATTAAAGGTGGGTCAAGGTTTGGCTATACTTCCACAGCATGCATGTATTGTTGCTGCATGCTACCCTTTTTACGTTATTACAGATGATGGTCATAAGGTAACAGACATATGGGTACCATGCAAAGGATGGTAACTATCTGTGTCAGCAATTAGAAATCATATACTTGTTTTGATATAATGTTTTAAAAAATAAAATTTTCAATCCTTTGAAAATAGTAATTTAAAGCAACAAACAAGATATATTGCAATTAAATAAGAGTGATGAAAAAAAAAAAAAACAAAAACAGCCTCAGATAGTTATACATGAAACACCGCAACTTAATAAGGGTGATGAACAAAAAAGAGGTTTCACGGTGCATTCAGCAGTGATCGTCCTTAAGTAAATAAGAAAGATGTCTAATTCTTTTAGAAAAGAAAACAGTTCCTACTTGGTTAAAGCAGCAAAAACCTCTTCATCAACGACTGTAATAGTTGATAGGTTTTTTAACATTTTCTTTGCTTTTAAAATACGACTGTTAACACAATCATACTATTTAACAGAGATTAACAATTAACATGAGAAAGTTGAACATTGTAGCAACCATGTGTTTATATACCTTGCTGTGCCACAAAAAATGAGTAAAAAAATTTTCTTCCGCTGTTGAACGTCGTTTGGGAGCTACCAAAATGGCAAGCAAATGAAAAAATTTTTTTTTCCCTTTCTGAACATCGCTAAGAGTGTTCAAAACACTTGCTGAAAGAAGAAAGTAATAGTTTTTAGATATATTGTTAAAGGTTTATTCAATTACATATACACGAAATACTATACTTTTCAAAACAAGAAATAGTATAATCAATCCATGCACATAATCATAACTTGGTAACCACTACATAACTGAATATATATAAAGTTTCATCGGCAATATATCATTCACTAATTAATACTATCATGGTATCCGCTAAGTTATGTGACAAGGTTTTCAACCTTCATAATTACAAAACAAAATCTTGCTACATCAAGAAAATTATTAAGCAAACAAAGGCTGAAAATGACAACTTCAATATTGATACTTCAAAGTCCATTGCTTACAACTCAGTCATCGTTGATATTGCCTCGAGACTCAACATTGTTCAATGCGATGAAGCTTTGAAATACTTCACCTCAGTTGTATTACAAAGCAAATCCTCCCACACATTAGAAAAGGCAATTGATCATTGGTCCGTATTCCTATCCAAGCAAGTCAACGTTGACTCATGGAAGAAGGACGTTATACCTGCTTTGGAAAAGGCCATCATGAGATCATCCGAATTAGGTTATTCAATATTGCTGTTCATGATCCAGCATAAGGCCTTCAGTCTTGCTGTTGATCCTGAAAATGGCTGGGATTTGTTAATTCAATCAAAAATTTTTGGTACTAACTTATTCACTGCTATCAAAAGTGCTAAGGAATCTACCAAGATTCTATCAAAGTCTGTTTTTGTTGCATTATTAACAGATGGATTATTTTCAACTTCAAGTTTGGAAAAGATTGTCAATGATATATTCAAGAACTTAAAGTTGAATTTAAATGCAGATTATAAATCTTTCATAGGTTTGTTGCTAAACAAGCTGGACATTGGTTACAATGTCCCTGTCAATACGTTATTATGTGAGCAACTAGAAAAGTATTTATCTAAGGAAACCAACGAACACATTTTATCTGAATTTTTAAATGTTTACTCCAAAAACTTAAAGTACTTACCAGCTGATGATTTAAATAAACATTCAAGTACTGTCCTTAAGGGACTAACTGAAAAAAAATTGCCAATCAAGAAAATCTGGGTTTCCTACATTCTTTCTGGATACACCAAGACCAGTTCCAATACCACAGATTTCCAACACTTTATAGATAATTCTGATATTCAAAAAGATTTATTAGAATTTTGTGAAAATCAAGTTCTAAGAGCCAACTCCTTAACTGATCATATGCTTTCAGCTGCATGCTTGAACATTGTTGTTAACCGCTCCTCTAACATATTTACTCTATCTGATGAAGAAAAAGAATTCTTGGGTATAAACATTTGTAAAGTTTTTGCTTCAAAAGTTATTGACTACAGGGTTATTCAAGACACATTCAAAGAAGTCTCTAACTGTTATGTTTCCAATTTAGACTTGATAAGTGATGCTATATTCACTGGTTTGAGCCATATTTTCAAGTTAACCTACGTTGAAGCTACAGATGATTGGAAAATTATCCCAGAAAAACTAATTACTGCCATGAAGATCATTTCAACAAAACTCTGTGAAGATGAGTACAGATCTTCTAAACAATTATCCAAAATATCCTTGTTCTGTAAGCATCCATTTGTGGAAAAGAACCTTAACAAAATGAATGGTTGGGCTGGCCTTTGTCTTTTAGTCAACCAAGATCCATTCAAGGTAATTAATGACAATAGCGACTTTATTATTGATATTTACAACAATATTTTATCTGATTCAGAACTTGAAATGGCTTCAGATTACTACGAAGCCATCTTCAAGTCATTTGCATACCTCACATTCATCAATCCTGTTAAAATGGGGGGTAAAGTTGTAGACATCATAAATGATGGATTTGATATTGATTACATTAGATTATCTGAATTTGATGGTGAAAGTTTAGAAATTTTCCATTTTTACAAAGGTGACGGTAAGCCAGTTATTGATGTTATATTGAAAAATGACATTAAAAGACTTGAACAAATGAATAAAAATTCCAAAGATTACGAGTCTTTCAAATTGGATGTTGAACAAAGACAAAAGTTGAAAGATCAAGGCAAAAACTCTAACAAAAAATCATTGACTAAGGATGAGCAAACCAAAATCGATGAACAGATAGTTAAGGAAGAGAACATTTTCAAAGACATCACATTCATGAGAACTGAAAAAATTGTTCCATCCTTGAAATTGATCAATGCTTTATCTGCATACGTAACTTTGGCTGATACTGGTATGGACCAATGGTTCTCTGTTGCTATTGAAAAGTTGCTAGCTCTATTAAAGAATGATAACTATAATCTGGTATTTGGTGAAGAACCTATCAATGTATTCTTCGAATTGGCTAAATCTTTACCATCTCAACTAGAAGATCACGTCAAATTGTTTGTTGCAGTTGCAACTTTAAGAAGTTTGAAAATCAAAAACATTCCTGCTAACTTAACAGAAGAGCCACTTTTGGATTTACTTTCAAGAGTCCTTTACAAGATAAAGTTCTTAACCACAAGATTCCCATTAAACTCTACCGGACTAACCTTTGCTTTACCTCTTTTGACATATGTTTTGGTCGAAGGTAAAGAAAATGCCATAAAGAACTCCAAGTTGAATCATCACGCTGTTTCTGTTGGTAACTCTGCTGAAGATTATGTTTCTGAAGATAAGGAAGAAGAACACTTATTGTTGAGTTTGGAAATCATTTCCACCCACGCTGAACAGTTCCAAGATGACACAATTCCAAGAAAGTCCATTTTGGAGAATCTATTGTCATTGTTGAGCCTACCTTCCAAGAGTAAAATCAGTAAGGAAGTTTTCAACACTCTGTGTCAGAACATATCCATTACTTCATTAGAAAATGATTTGAAGTTGATTTGCAAGCACTTATTGTCCAGTTCACCATTTGTTAAGTCAACAATTTTGGAAACATTGGAAGAAGAGTTTGACTTGAGTCAATTCTTTGATATTGTTCCTGAAGTTTATGTTTTATTGTTTGATGCTGAAAAACAAGTTAGTGATTTGGCCAGACAAGTTTGGGATAGCAACCAGTTGAGTATAACACCACAAATTTTTGAAACTTTATTAAGCGACCATTACTTCGGCTTGGGCGATGCTGGTTTAAGATCCTTTGTCGGTAAGGCCTATGCTTCTGCCGTCTTTTTGTTGGCATCCAACTCATCAGAAAATGTATCACAAAGTGACATTGTCTCCCTAGCCATCAACAAATTGATATTGGCTTATGAAGACAAATCTGTTGCACTAACTGACATTGTGGATAAGAATGGATTTGTCATCACTCCAGCCTCAAAGAGAAAGGATCCGTGGGAATTCAGATCAACCATAGCAATTACTTTGTTTGAATTGATTGATATTCTTTTATCTTTAGACGAATTTGATCCAAAGGAAAACATCATTGACTTAATTGTATTTTTCACAAACTCTGGTTGCTTAGGAGACATCAATGATTTAGTTAGAGATGAGTATAAAGATGCTGGTGTTAAGCTAATGACAGAAATGGGTAAAGCTTATGTTGAAGATATCATTCCTATATTTGAAGACGCCTTAACCAGAGATATTACAGCTTTACCAGTTGGAAAGAAGGCTACCTCTCCATTGGACAATGGATTGATTATCCAAGAAAATATCATTGTTCTATATGGTTCCCTAGCTCAACATCTGGATAGCGATGACCACAGAATTGCCTCCATTGTTTCAAGATTATTGGATGCATTGACTTCACCTTCAGAAAATGTTCACAAGGCTGTAAGTAAAATTATTGCACCATTAGTACCTAAATTCTCCGAAGAAGTTGGTCAATTCATTTCAAACTTATTTGTACAATTATTTGATCCTGTCCCACCAGCTTTTGTAAGAAAAGGTGCTAGTTGGGGATTGGCTGGTATAATCAAGGGTTATGGTTTAAGAAGTTTCCTTGAATTTGATATCATGAGAGTTTTAATTGATGCTGCTGAAAGCAAAAGCAATCCTATTGGAAGAGCATCAGTTGCCTTCTGTATTATGACTTTCTCATCAGTGCTAGGAAGATTGTTTGAGCCATATGTCATTGAATTGTTGCCATTCTTGTTAAAAAATCTAGGTGATCAAGACATAGATGTTAGAAAGCAATACATAATGGCCGCTGACACCATTATGAAACACACCACTTCTTATGGTCTACACAAGATGACCCCAGTTGCTATCAGCAACTTGAATGAGTATTCTTGGAGAATCAAAAAAGGATCTGTGGAATTGTTGGGTTCTATGGCTTATTTGAATCCTGTCCAATTGTCATCATCCTTATCCACCATTGTTCCTGAAATTGTTGGTGTTTTAGGTGACTCACACAAGGAAGTTAGAAAGTCTGGTGATGAAGCCTTGGAGAAGTTTGGTAAAGTCATCAGAAATCCAGAAGTTCAAACCATTGTTCCTAAGTTGTTGCAAGCTATTGGTGAGCCTACCAAGTACACCGAGTCTGCCTTGGATGCATTGATTAAAACACAATTTGTTCATTACATTGATGGTCCTTCATTAGCCTTGATTATTCACATTATCCATAGAGGTATGAGAGAAAGAAGTGCCAACACCAAGAGATTGGCTTGTAAAATCGTTGGTAACATGGCTATTTTGGTTGATTCAAGAGATTTGATTCCTTATTTGTCGAGTTTGATTGAAGAAGTTGAAATTGCTATGGTTGATCCTGTTCCTAATACCAGAGCCACTGCTGCAAGAGCTCTTGGTGCTTTAGTTGAAAGATTAGGTGAAGAACAATTCCCGGGTTTGATTGATAAGTTATTGAACACTCTATCCGATAAAGGAAAGGTTGGTGACAGATTAGGTTCGGCACAAGCTTTGGCTGAAATTTTAAGTGGTTTAGGTCTAGGTAAGTTAGATGAATTATTACCTGTTATTTTAGAAGGTGTTAACAGTTCTGATTCTTACACCAGAGAAGGTTTCTCACCTCTATTACTGTTTGTACCTGTTTGCTTTGGTTCTCAGTTTGCTCCTTACATTCAAAAAATCATTAAACCTATTTTAAGAGGTTTGGCTGACTTCAATGATTCTATAAGGAAAACCTCTATGGAAGCCGGTAAGTTAATTGTAACCAATTATGCTAACAAGGCTGTTGAATTATTGTTACCTGAATTACAAGTAGGTATGTTTGATGAAAATGAAAGAATTAGATTATCTTCTTTACAGTTGACTGCTGACTTATTGTTTGAAGTCACTGGTTTATCTGCTAATAATGACTTACAAGGTGAGGATGGAGATGAAAACATTGATGATGAAGATTTCTCCTCCAAACACAATGAAATTTCTAAGACCATTATTGATGTCTTGGGTCAAGAAAAGAGAGATTCTGTCTTGAGTTCCATCTTTGTTTTGAGATCTGATACTTCAGGTTTAGTAAGATCTGCTGCTGTAGATGTATGGAAGGCTTTAGTTCCGAATACACCAAGAACTGTTAAGGAGATCTTACCTGTTCTAACTACTATCATTGTTAACAACTTGGCCTCTGAGTCCAGTGTATTGAGAACAATTGTTGCACAAACATTAGGTGATATGGTCAGAAGAGTTGGTGGTGATGTTATGTCTAGATTACTTCCAACATTATCTGATAATTTGGATGAAAGTACTGATTCCAACTCTAGACAAGGTGTTTGTATAGCCTTGTACGAATTGATTGAATCCTGTAGTTTACAATTGTTGCAAGAATACAATGACATTATTGTCAAGATTATTAGACAAACTCTTGTTGATGGTAATGCTCAAGTCAGAGAAGCTTCTGCATTTGCATTTGACTCCTTCCAAACTGCTGTTGGTAAGCCCGCCATTGATGACATTATCCCACACTTATTGAATTCATTAGGTAACACAGAAAATGCTGAAGTATCTGATAACTCATTGAAAGCCTTACAGGAAATCATGGCCACCAAATCTGAAGTTATTTTCCCTATTTTAGTTCCTTCATTAATGGAACAACCTATAGATGCTTTTAAGGCCAATGCTTTAGGATCCTTAGCAGAAGTAGCTGGTACCGCTCTTTACAAGAAATTATCTGTTATCATCAACTCTATTATTTTAAGCTTAGAGCAATTGTTAAAGAATAAAGATGGCGAATTTGACGATGTTTTGAATTCATTGAATAGAATTATTTTATCTGTTACTGATAATGAAGGGTTACATCCATTGTTACAGCAAATTCTTTCATTAGTTAAGAACGAAGAAGACATCATGCAAAAGAAGATAATATTGAAGATTTTACCTGATTTCTTTGAAAACACCGTTTTGAACTACGAAAGTTACACTGACGAATTCTTACAACATTTGATCTTATCTTTGGACAACGATGATGATGAAATTGTCAAAGACAGTATGCTGTCATTAACCATGTTAGTTAAGAAACAAGATAAGAGTACCTTGGAACACTTGGTCAAGCCAACTAAGCAAGCTTTGGATTTGATTACCAAGATTCCTGTTGGTGGAATAACCGCAAACACCAAAGAAGAAGAATTGGTTATCAAGGGTTTCAAGCTGCCAAAGGGTCCAGCTTCTATTTTACCAATTTTCTTACAAGGTTTGATGTATGGTTCTAATGACCAAAGACAATTATCAGCTGTTGGTTTAACATCTTTGATTTCAAAGACTCCATCCACTAACTTGAAGATGTATGTTACACAAATTGTAGGTCCATTAATCAGAGTTGTTGGTGAAAGATTCAATGCTGATATTAAGGCTGCTATATTATCTGCCTTGAATGTGTTGTTCATTAAGGTTCCTATGTTCTTAAGACCATTTGTGCCTCAGTTACAAAGAACATATGTCAGAGGATTAGGTGATTTACAAAGTTTGGAATTAAGGGAAAAGGCTGCCACTGGTTTAGGTTTATTGATTCAATATCAACCAAAAGTCGATCCATTAATCAGTGAATTAGTAAACAATAGCAAGAACTCTGAAGATGCTGGTGTTAAGACAGCAATGTTACAAGCTTTGATGGAAGTCATCTCTAAAGTTGGAACAAAGATGTCTGAACAAAGTAAAAAACAAGTTATTAACTTGGTTGAAGATGAATTAAACAGTGTCAACTTGGAGCATAATAAGAACTTAAACATTGCTTATGCTAAGTTGATTGGGTATGTTAGTGAAATCTTAACTGTTGAAGAAGCTGAGAGTATCTTAGAAGATAAGGTGTTCAAATACAATAACATTGGTGAAGTCAACAATGATGCTGATGAAGCTGGCACTGTTTACAAGTACGCTGAGAACTCATTAGAATTTGGAACATTAACCATCAATGCCTTCTTGAAGAACTCTCCAAGACACATCTTTGACTCTGAAGACAAATTTGTTAAGTTCTTATGTAAAATGACTCAGCAAGGAAAGTATCCACAAGTTTGTGATTATGCCTTGTCTGCTATTGGTAAAGCTTTGTTACTCTTAGGTGAGATCACATCTAAATTCTCTGTTTTCTCTTCAGCCTCAAACGATGAATCCACACCATTCCAACTAAGTGAAGAAAACAAGGATGTTCTAATGAATACATTGATAAAGAACATTGTCATTCCAGACAGCAACAGTGCTGATTCTAAGAGATTGGCCTTGATAATCATCAGAACTGTCGGGAGAACACAATATGATGATCTGATTAAGCCTTATTTGAACTTATTGGTTCCACAAGTCTTCTCTCAAGTAAGATCATCAATCATTCCGATCAAGTTGGCTGCTGAAAAGGCTTACTTGCAAATGTTTAACTTAGTTAAAGACGAAAAGCAAACTGTATACAATGAATGGGTCAACAGTTTGACAGCAGATGTTTTAGAAAACTTAAATGAAGATGAAATACAAGTAAGATCAATAACTGAATACAACAAGAGAGTTGGAAGTAGATTAGCTGCTAGTGAAAGAGAAAGAATTTCGTCTGGTGTTGATATGGACAGTATATTGAGTGATGAAATTGAAGATGAAAAGGAAATATGGTCCATTGGTTAAGTAAATAAGAGACGTATATATCTTTAATAAATTGACATTTAGATCATATTATTATTATTTTGTAATGAATTCGTTAATTCTTTTATCAAGTTTTTCTATAAATTCTCTATCCTTAGCTGTTATGTTGTTTCCAGCATCGTGTGTTGTTAGTTCCAGATGCATTTCATTGACATTTAGGGTAATTACAGGAAAGTGATAATCCATTTCTTTTATAAGAGGCACTAGAGAGTTATTGAAAAATTTAACGTTTTGTGTGAAGCTTTTAAATTTTATAGATTTCCTTATTGATGATGTTGCTGCAGTTGAGCTGATTGATCTAATAATGTTATGAAGTCCTAAGCCTTTTGTTTTCAGCATTGTTTATATTCGGCAAGTGGTATATATCTTATACTTTAAACCCCCAAACCTATCCGTAGACAGGTTGTAATATCCAACGCTTATGTTTAAGTTTTAATAAAAAATAACCAAAAACGTATCAAATGTGATGATTATGGACTTAGAGCGTTCTGTGACTAATTTGTGCCTTTTTTTTTTGTTATCGGCGATAACGGATCAATTACTGTCAACAGCGGCAAGAAGTTCAAATGAATCATGCGCCGTTATTTGTTGGTTCTAGGACAAATGAAAATATTAGCAATATTTCTGTCTGTGTAGAAATAATGATGATGTAAGCAAGTAGGGTGAAGTAGCTATACAAGCATATCCATTATAAAACACAGAAGGAACAAACTCCCATACTAAAAATACAAGCGGTTTCTTAGTAAATCATTGATATGGTTGAGAGTAAAGAAACAAAAACCAAAAAAGTTGTTAAGTCATTCTTTGGGTGCCAGGAGTGTAAGAGAAGAAAGATCAAGTGCAGCAACAATGCAGATAAGAGTGATCAGCTTATTCTGAAATCTTTGCCTATTTGCAACAACTGTGTTAGGTCCAAGAATGAAGGTGACTGTGTGTATCTGGACTTGGAAGAGCAAAAGTCACTCAGAAAAATTAGGAAACTTTTGAGAAACTTTGGAGATGATGAAAATATTGACAATAGAGATATCATCAGAAATTATATTAGAGGGAGTAAGTCAATAGAAGAGTTGCAGGAACAAGTAGAAAGAGTGCCACCAAAAAAGAGGAGAGTGAAAAAAACAAACGCAATCATAAGTCAATTGAACGATTTCCCCGATTATAACATGAACGAATATAACTGGAACTATGGATGGGATGATCTTATGAAGTCGATTTTCAGCATTGGTGTTTCTGAGCCAGTTTTGACTTCAAAGATGGATCAAAACAATCATAATCATCATGCGGTTGTAAACAACCTAAATAAACCTTTTGTGGATGCTGAAAATGACGATCATGAAGCATTAGAAGTTGATTTTGTTTCAAGTAATTTAAGCGCAATGAAGATACATAAGCACACAAGAAAAGATATTGAGTGGCAAGATATAGAATCTATTTTAGAAATGAATAAAGAGAAGTTACGAATAAACTCTGACGATATAAGGAATTTCTATAATTTTCACCACAATGTGTCATACTGGATCTTCCCATTTGATAAGATTTCCAACGGAACAGGGACAATCAATTACATATTTTTTGATTACATTTTATCAAAGCTAAAAGAAGCAGACTACGCTTATGAGCTTTTGAAGGATCCATTGATACTTATTATACTGGCTTTGTCTGCCGAGTACACCATTGTGATTGAAAATGGTAAGCATCGCAGTGAAAATAAGAATATGAAGAGTGCAGAAAAGTATGCCAATGCTGCTTTGCAAAACTTGAACCTTAAAATCTCAAGCATGGCCAATGATGATCTTTTGCTAAAAGCGAACATAGGCTCTTTAACCATAACAATACTGTTGATTGTCATTTACACATCTTCTGAGAACGGTGGTGGTTGGAAAGAACATCATTTAGCAGCCAAACTAATATACCAAAAATACCTACAGTCTTTAAAAAAGGAAGAACAACTTGGATTGAACAATGATAATCATGCGTGTGAAATGTCTGTACAAGAGGGAAACTTATTCAAACTGTTCAAGCAATGGTTTCCAACTTTTGATTTGTTGGCTTCGGCGATAACTGCTGAGAGAGGCGTATTGAAAACAAATGAGTATGATTATCTTTTTCGTCAAAACTTTGAATTCTTAAACAAAGACTCCTTTGCCATCCATTCAAAGACGTGTGAAGAATGTAATAATTATGACATAACGGCTGATTTTTATTGTGTCAACGATAGAAATGAGGTTTACAATATTTTCCAAGGTTATGGAGATGTCTTGACAAATTTGTTGGTAAAACTACTTGATTATATTGATGTTGAAGAGAACAATAGGGGTCCAGATGTTAACATGTTTTTTGCATTAATGAAGGACTTGATTAAATGCCGTGAGTTCTATGTTAGAAAAACTATTAATGGATTACTGGAAGATCAACAGTCAGGAAAGCAATTGTTTGAGGAAGGTGGACACGGGATAGTGTTGATAAACTCAAAATATTACAGCATTTATGACATATCGCATTTGATGCACACTGCATTAGTTAGCATCCTAATTTTTCAAAAATTTAACCTTCAAGATGTAAGTTTGAATGGGTTCATTAAGCAAGATCTGCAAGATATCAAAAACATATTTGGACAGTTGTTTATGGAAAGGAATGAAGAGAATATGAAACATTTTGAAGCTGCACATGAATATTATGATAGAATAATTAGCGCTGAGTCTGATACCATCAACACTTTATCACAATTTTTTTTTGAGACTCCTGGTGCTAAACAATTATTAGAGTTTGAAGGCCCAGTGGTGTATACGGCACTTATGTTGTTTTCCAGCGTACAGATGTATGCATTGTCATTAACACCTGAAGTTGACGACTATGTGGAAGAAAGAATAAAGATTATAGGCTATTGTCAACTTTTACACACGCAGGTGGGGTCCAATGGTGCCTTATCTAGTTGTTTAAATTTTATTAAAATTTGGAAAATTTTCGACAGGGATCAGAGTAGCTATGAAAACTTAGAAAACCTGAAATCCTTGTCTGATAAATCAGTTCCATTTATTTGATTATTGTTACACTGAATTGATGTATATAATAAAGATCAAAGGAGATATATATGTCCTATTTACATCAATTTAATCTATAAATGCCATTTATTTAATATTTATTGTGGTTTCATGCTAACAAAAAAAAAAAAAAAAAGAAATCATAATCTTTAGAGACAACCAGCTCTGCTATCTTCTTTTAACATTTGCAAAATTCTTTCATTTTCAAGCACTCTATCTGTCTTTTCATAATCAGTGTTGCATATATCATCGTATTCAAGAACTTCCTTATCTGGTTTCTTTAGGTACATCATGATTTCCTGTATGTCCTTTGATGGGATGTACTCGTTATCCATCCTTACACTAGGAGCACCTTGCAAATACCTGATTTGTTCAAGAAGTCTGATTCTTGTGTCATTCAAAAATGTTTTTGAGTTTAAATCTGTTAAGATGCTATCACCAAGTTCTGGATACAATGAGTAGTCTGGTGAATAATAGTCTTTGAATGGTAAATTGTCCGGCAGTTTTTCTCTTAAGATTAAATCATTAGCTATACCTGTTTCATAACACCAGGCACGGGAGACATTAGGAGGTGTGTATCCACCTCCACCAACGAGAACCAGTGGAACACCCAATGATTTAACATACTTGACACACTCACCGTGTCCTTTAACTGTTAGATTGAAAGTTCCTAGTCTATCATAACCAAGTGAATCCGTTCCACACTGAAGCACTATGCATTCAGGGTTATAGCTTTCCACCAGAGGGGTTATGATACTCTTAAACAACTGTGTATACTCAAAGTCCTTTATTCCATCCATGAGGGGCACATTCAAACAGTAGTTCTTCCCCTTAGACACCCCTGTTTCTTGTAATGCACCTGTCATTGGGAAAAAATAACCGCCATATTTGTGGAACGAGATGGTGAACACTCTGTCTGTTAGGTAAAAGGCCTCTTGAACACCATCCCCATGGTGGATGTCTATGTCAATGTATAACACTCTGGCATGGGTCTTGAGAAGATCAAGAATCCCAATAACAATATCATTCAGGTAACAGAACCCAGATGGCTTGAACTTCTTTGCATGATGAAGACCACCAGACCAGTTAATGGCTATGTCTGACTTGTTTTGCTTGATGCACTCAACAGCAGACAATGTTGTTGAGGTATAGTTCAAGCAATACTTGTAAAGCCCGTGGAAAATAGGACAATCATTGTCATCGATGTCATTCTTTACAAGGTATTTTTTGTTTTCCTGATCTGAGTTATCATTCAAGTTCTTTAAGAAATTCAGATATTCCTTAGAATGAAACTTCAGGATTTTGTTTTCCAGCAAGTTGATGTTGTGGCTTTGTTCTAAATCAACCTCATATAAATCCATTACATTGTGAAGACCATACCCTGTCACAAGATTGTCTGTGAGTCTTAGCCTAAAAGGCTTCATTGGATGAAATGGTCCGTAGTGATAGTTGGCGGTGTCTGCATTTCTATGGTAAGAAACTCTTGTTTTGTGAGTTAAGTTGTTGTTGAGTTCAAATAAGGGAATGGTTCTGTCTGTCTTTTCATCATAAAAGAAAGTTTCAGCTTGAATGTTAACGCTGCTCATCAAAGTGGTGTTTTAATGACAGCTGTGTTTATGATGTTGTGGCTTGTATGGTTTCGTTGATATGTGTAAACTTCCTATTAGTGTTGAATTGACAAAAAGCAAACTTTTAGATTCAAAAAAAAAAAAAAAAAAGGCATACCAAAGTATATGTTCACATGCTTCTCTTCTTTTTTTTTCCGCTACTGAAAAAAAAATCAAAAGCAATTGAAAACCCCCTAGGCGTCTTTCTTGATCTTGATCAGCACACGCGTTGTTCAAACCTGATCATTAACACTTTTAGTATATAACCCAAAGCGTATATACACATGAAGCTGAGATACCACAATGACTTGAATGTGGATCTTTTGAACTTTATGGTTATGATGTTCGAGTACAACCGCTCAAGATACAATCTAGACATACTGCACTCCTCTTTCAAGAAGTACTACAGATGTGATATTAGTAAGGAAACACTAGTGAATGACTTGAACACCATCATCAATCATTACATAAACATTGGAAGCAATGATGTTTCTCTTGATGCTGAAACAGACAACATCTTGATTATACAAAGTATTGTTGACGTAAAAATTCTGCTAGAAAGAGTTGTTATGAAACACCACATCCCTACAAGAAAAACATCTACTGTCGTTGATAATGATAACGATGATTATGATATGAACAAAGACCGGTTAAAATTTTTTCAACTTTTAGATAATGATAAGGATAATAAATCACATACGTTGAAAGGTTGTTATAACACTGTAAATAACATCTTATCGGAAAAAACAGCCTTTTATCACTTACACCGAGAAAGATTGAAGAAAACAGCACCAAGCCATACCTTTGTAAACACATGCACAAATGATGACAATTTTAGGCACTCCATGAAAATCTTAAAGTACTTCAACATGAAAAGCAAAGATAAGGTTAAATGGAACAAATTCAAGGATCAGCTATCCAAGGAGGAATATGAATGCTTTAGCACAAATAAGCACTTTTTGCCCATACTCATAAAAAACATCACTGATATGAGTTTAGGTGATTGTTCGTATTTGGATACCTGTCACAAATTTCAGCATAATCCAACCAGCTGCAAATACGTGCATTACTTTGAGTACAATCCGGTTGATGTACCATCGCTTTGTCCCCAGAGTGCCAAGTACATTGAGCTTGAGAGTGAAGAGGATCCAACAGATCCACTGTTCACATTCAACCTGTCAAATTACAAGAGATCCAAGCAAAGACCGCTAGGAATACAGTGTGATATCAGAAAATGTGACTTTGAAATCATTGAGAAAAAAGGCTTCAATGCTGTAATAGCTGATCCGCCATGGAGCATCCACACGAATGTTTCCCATGGAGGTTGCAATGACGAGGAGCTGTTTGAGTTACCATTGAACAAGATACACACATCCACTATGAATTACACGGAAAGAAGAAAAATCTACAAAAAAGGCGGAATCATGGCATTGTGGGTCACAGTTCGATCGATAAACATGGGCAAAAAGTTGCTGATGGAAAATGGATACAAAATAGCAAATGAGCTGTCATGGATCAAAATCAATCAGTTGTGTAGAACAATTGTCACTGGGAGAACAGGACACTGGTTGAATCACTCCAAGGAACACCTTCTGATCGGATATAAGGGAGGCATAGGCGACTGGCTACTACTAAGACAACAGGACTTGGACTTGATAGTGTCCCAAACAAGAGAAACAAACAGAAAGCCAGATGAGTTGTATGGGATATTAGAAAGACTTTGCGGAGAGCACTCTTTGAATCTGGAGTTGTTTGGCAGAAAGAATAATCTTAGAGAAGGATGGGTTACTTTGGGAGATGAAATATAGGTGGGTTTCTGGGAGTAGAGTGTCGGACATAACTGGGCCAATCAAAAACCAGTGGGAAATTATCTACCAAAAAAAAAAAATGAAAATATATATCTTAAGATGAAGTACAAACAACAGCAATTTTTTTGTGTAGGAGATAAACACATTATTGCAATGATTGAATTCAAAAAAAATAAGCCATTGTACTGTACAATCTATTTTAGTTTGATGGTTTGATAACTCATTCACATTGGGGGGGAACCACTATGGGTTTGGTGAGATTGGTCCATGCTTTCATTGTTGGTGTGCACGTGACTACAGTGTATGAGCCTGATCCTATCGAAAATATCTCCATATTTTTATTTTTTTTGCCTAGGAAGAAAAAAAAAAATTTTTTTATGCTCTTTGTACGGTAATATCGATTCCATACACATAGTGTTTATTTTTTCCTTTCAATTCAATTGTACTTTATTTTGTATAATGACTTTTACCATATAGTACAGGACAAAAAAGATACAAAACAACAAAACCAAATTTTTAAACTACCATCAATGTTACAAGGTATCAGAAGAATCACCGCTGTCAGAAACAACTCTGCCATCTCCAAGCTAGGTCCAGAATACAAGCAATTCCATTTGAG
Source organism: Hanseniaspora pseudoguilliermondii (assembly GCA_030573455.1). Lineage (NCBI taxonomy): Eukaryota > Fungi > Ascomycota > Saccharomycetes > Saccharomycodales > Saccharomycodaceae > Hanseniaspora > Hanseniaspora pseudoguilliermondii. Next base: position 46,069 of record JAJMDH010000088.1, on the reverse strand, counting down.
AAGCCCAGACATCAACAAGGCCAAGGCTTACTTGAAGCACTCCAAGCAAGTTGAAGAACACTCCAGCAAGACTGCCAGCTTATGGTTGAAGATCTCCTTGTTTGTTGCTGTCCCATCTATAATTCTATGTGGTATCAACACCTACAAGATAGAAATGAAACACGCTGAACACAGAGAACACTTGGCTCATATCAAGGATGAAGACTGGCCAAAGAACAGAGAATACCAAAACATCAGAACCAAGAAGTTCTTCTGGGGTGACGGTGACAAGACCTTGTTCTGGAACGATGCCATCAACAGAAACCCAAAGAACTAAGTATTTATTAATTCAGAATGCAATTAATCCCAATGGAAGTTTATTTTCTTTTTTGAGGAATTCAATAACAATCATTTAAAGACTAGGCCTTTAACGTTTTGTACTTTTTTTTTATATATATACTTATTCTCAGTATAACATAGAACAATTATGATTATATATAGTTCAATTTAATTTATTCAAAACATAAAGAATATCATAGAAAAGTGATAGTTTGTATCATCTTAAGAAAACTTGACAAAAACGCTTTGAAGTAATAAAGAGGTATAAATATATAAAATAGATTAAATTAGCAGAACTCAAAAGTTGAAAACAAAAAAAAAAAAAAAAGCAAAGAGACATTACTTAGATGAGAAAATAAACAAGTTGTTTGTAGCTGCTATTGCCACTGTGTCCTCCTTTGGATGCCAGGAAAAGTGCAGAACATTCTTTTTGAAGTCTATGCCATCATACAAGTCCGTATCGTCCTTGTAGAACAAGTCGTTGTTGTTGAATGTGTTCTTCCCCCAGTATCCAGTCATCATGTTTTTCAATCTCTTGTTGCCCTCGATTTCTGAGTTTCTATTCTTTGAGGTGGCACCAGGGTTCCTAAATGCTGACTTGTCCGCTTGCAGGGAAATCACATCAATGTCCGCAGTGTTGGCCTTATTGACATAGTCTCTGGAATGATCAACATCCATCTTATCATCGTCATCCACCTCAGAGGTCTTGCTGAATATCTTGTTGTTGTCATAACTCTTAACAACAGCTTGGGTTGTATCAATGTCCTTGTAGTTCCCATTGAAATCAGATCCAGGGTATATCATGAAGTGGTTGTTGTATGATCCAGTCATAACAGTTTTGGAGTCCTTAGCAAAGCCAACTTCAAACTTATCAAAGATGGCATCGTTTTCATAGGTCTCAGACAAGCGGCTGTTCAAGTTTTCATGCACAGGTATGATCTTCAAGGGCTCCTTGTTCATGTTGATGTCCCAAATCTTCACAGTTAGGTAGTCCCTGCTTGCAATGTATCTCCCATCAGGCGAGAACTTGACATCGGATATGGATGAAGTGATTTCAGTGAAGAAGTTGTGGCTGTATGGGTCAGAGTACTCCTCAAATATCTGCGAGTGGTTGTCACACAAAGAGTTGTTTCTCATGTCACAAAGCTTGATGGTCCCTTTGCTGGATGCATACATAAATAAATTACAATGTTCAGGATGGAACTCAGCCGAGGTGATCACCTCAGTAAGCTCCTCCATGTTGGCTGGCTTGATGTCAACAATGTTGAATGATTGATCAGGAACCTCATATGACCACAGGTTGATTCTCAAGTCATCACTTGACAAGAACGTTTCTCCGTCTGTGTTTGGGGATATGGAGTTGATGTGGTATGTGTGTGCATTCCCGTATATTTTCTTTGGCTGCGCTGCTATGATCTTATCGTGGTATGAAAGCTTTGGCAATACTAGCTTATCAAAAGATAATGGTGGGCTTAAGGGAGCCCTTTTGTTTATGCCAAATATTCCGTCATTACTCATTTGTCTCCTTAGGTTGGTGTTTATGCTGTCATTTCTCTTTTCCAAGTTGTTTTCGGATACCAACTTGATACTTTTTTCATATATCTTCCATAACTTTATAGTCTTGTCATTGGTGGAAAGTATGAAATGAGCGTTGTTTGTGGGTTTGCACCATTTGATTTGATTGATTTTCTCTTCTATTTCCAATGACTTCAAGTAATCAAACTCAGCATCGTGACTTTGAAACTCGGTGAGAAACTTGTATTCACAGTTGCTTGATTTGGTGACACCCATGTTCTGTTCCTTGGATTCATCCATCATTTCATTATGTTCTATGTCATGGTTTCTTTCAAAAAGCACAACTCGGCCACCCTTGTCTCCAGTGGCCAGAAAATCTCCGGTTGAGTCAAACTCAACAGCAGTTATGATATCAGCCTCGGTGATAACAACATCTTGCTTGTCACCAAAGCACTGACTGAATTTAAAATTATAAAAGTCTTCGAGTTTAGACATTTTCTTTTTTTTCTTCTTTATCCTGTTATGGGTAAGTTGTATATGATACTGGTGAGTGTGTGTGTGTTTTTCTTAAATAAAAAAAAAAAAAAAAAAAAAGCAAAGGTAGTATAAGATGTTGCTATATTTCTCTATCTTATTTTATTTGGTTATATATTCAAGTAAATGAAGTGGTTTTGCTGATGGTGATTCCTTTAAAATTTATAGTATTTTTCTCTGAGATTACTGTATTTGTGGTATTTTTTTATGCTCCCTAACTTCGGTGGGTCCTCTCCCTTCACTTTTCCCATTTATTTATTTTTCGAAAAACAGTAGGAAAAAAAATTTTTTTTTTGTTTTTTTTTTTTTTTTTTTTTTTTTTTTTTTTTTTTTTTTTTTTTTTTTTTTTTGCTGTGAAGAATAGCCTTTATTGCTTACGTTGAAAATTTTATAATTATCATAGAAATAAGGTACGAAGACATGAGAATATACTTTACGTTAATCATCTCAATGTGTCAACAACTCTTTACGAAACGCTGTTGCTAGTCCATCAATTTATTCAGTCATCATTGTGCTTATGGTTCTCGTGTCTCGCCAACATGAGCAGAATGATGTGTATCGCACCTCATTCTTATTTATTTACGTATTTAATTCAATTCCAACCTTAAGAGTGACAGGTGATTTCAGAGTTGAGTGAGGAATCGGATTCTCTAACTTTTAAAATTTCAAGATTTTCTTTTTTTTCCCACCAAGAAACATGAATCCTCGAATTTGGAAAAATGGCAATCTTTGCTCGGACTTAAACAATTCAACTAGCAAAAAAAAAGAACAAGGACATTAAAATGTTTACGTCTAAACAAAGTACTTGGCTAACATTAACATCAAATAACATTACATTTTAACTATTACACTGAAACATTGATTTCAGACACAAAATGCTATTTACAATATATGTAAACTTTTTGAACATCATAAATCATATTTTCAGGTCAAAATGAAGATTAACAAGAAAATTATGAATGATTGAAGGTTTTCTTTTTCATTATTGGTCAAAACACCTGGGTACCCGCTTTGATTTCAAAATGGCAAAATCATTTTAGTCTCAAAATGCTATTCTATTGAAATTGTACACGTATAAAAAGTATCTGACCAAATAAAAGTCATCTTTAGCTATCATATGACACTAAACTTGCTTGATTATACCCAAATTTGAGCCAAAAAAACGGTAAATTTTTGTAAAAAAAATTAAGATTTTTCAACAGCATATTTTGGTATTTCAAATAAGTCTTTATTATTATTAACTTATATGATAAAATTTATCTTGAATCAAAGTTTAATTTCCATTTATGATATATATATGTGTTACTACGTATATTTTATCTGAAAAGCATTTGAAAGTAGTGGTTTGTATTTTTGATTATTTTTTATCAAAAAATTATTATCCGTCAAATTTTTTAATCGTGTAGCGCTTCTAAGTAGACTAACAAAACAACAATAAATCATTTGATCAAAACCTAATTATATACAGTGTGTCACTCTTATTGAGTTTCTCTAACATAGTACTCAGGATCTTTAATACTTCAGCTTCTTCTTTGTGTTTCCCATTTTTGTCTAAGTTGTTTTGCTTGAAAATGTGATCATGAATCGTTTCTAAATGAACTGATTTATAAAGAGTACATATATCACCACATTACAAAAATAGAAAAGCCTTTTTAGTTGTATTACCTTTCTTAACATATGATCTTAGAAAGACTCATTAAAAGAAGGGGAGCAATGTATTAGCTATTGTTGTGTGATTATTATTTGGTTTTGATATATGTAGTTATAAATTTTAGGCTTTAGAAGCTTATTCTATGTGTACTTTAGAGTATTTTCAATTGTTAAGAGCTTATTAGTGTAGCAATTTATTCGTATATAAGCCTGTTTAAGCTGTAAAATGAGTTCCAAATCAGAGGATTGGCCATTCTCGAATTCATTCACACCAAAAAAAGAGGAATCAGAAAAATTAAAGGATTGGCCATCCTCGGATTTGTTCACACCAAAAAACGAGGTTCTAAAGAAATTAGAGGATTGGCCATTCTCAAATTTAGTCACGTGTGACGTAGAAGTCACGTGGGTTTTTGTGATTTGACAAGTCCTCGAATTTGAATTTTGGATATTTTTTTTTTTTCCCTCGATTTTTTTTTAACTAGTATCCTCACTCATCTCTGGGTGATTTGCTACGGATATAAGCATTGTATCCGGATGTGGTTCCTAAGCAAATGTACCCTTTTAATGAATTTAAAGAACTCATGGACTGACATTTTAACACACTATTGCCTTTTATTTATTTATTTTTAATTTAACTTTATATTCAAAAATTATATATAATTGATGTAACTAAATGACACAACTGCAGTGTGCTACTACGAAAACCCCCTTAAGAATTCTCGTAATTTTTTTTATTTTTTAATTTCTAACTTTTATAATATTTTGAATCATATTTATAAAGCAGCAGCGGCAGCACCTTCTGGGGAAACCTTGTCGGCAGCCTTGGTGAATCTTTGTCTTCTTGGTGGAGCTCTGTTCTTTCTGTCAACTCTGGATCTGACTCTGACGATTCTGGCGTGGATAGCACAGGAAACACAGTAGTGGTTCTTGACGAAGACTCTTGGTAAAGCGTATTCGTTGTAGACGGAAGCTTCAGATAAATCTCTGATAGCAGCGTTTTCAACAATGTTCTTGACTTGAACTCTCTTGATAGCCTTGTCCTTTGGAACAGACTTGGAACAGTTCATACATCTGACTGGCTTGACGTGACCTCTACCTTTTTTGTTTCTACCGTTGGAAGCTCTCTTTTTTGGCATGCTATTTCAAAAATTTTATGTTTAGTGAATAAATTGTGTAATTGTTAGTAATCTTTTAAAACATGGTTCGCTTCATTATATTGGTAACAAAAAAAAATATTGTAAGTGATTTTACATTACTTTTTTGTTTAGTACTTATGAAGATATTTGCTCATCCACAATGGTAAATGTGCTTTTGATTAAACAGCTAGGAATGAAACATGACACTTCCAGTTAATAGCCAGTTTGTGATTCATGAAGAATAAATGTTAGAATCTTCAGATAAAATCCATATAAAACTTTTAGCAGTATACAATTTTTGAAAACAAACAAACAGAGCTAGTTTTCCAAGGTATTAACTGATTTACTTCCTCTTTTATACAGTATTACATGAAGTAACAACATTAGTATCCAATTGAAAATATCAAGGCATTTCATTTGCAAAGTATTTATTACCCTGTAAAAATACAGAATGCCAAAAAGCCATGTTGTTACTTCAATTACGTTGTTGATTAAATTCTCTTTATATTTCTCCAATGCTTTAAAAAAGGCTGTATCTCTTTACCTTCCACTAAAGACCTCTGGACTTCCAAATAAGTATTTTAATATATCTTTTCGTATGCTTAATGTTGACAATTCCTCAGATAACTCATGCTCTATGTTTGATGATTACAGTCACTTTCTGTTTTATATCCCTACTAAAAGCCCCCATTATTACTTCACATTTCAGGACATTAATTCTTAATCTAAAGCATCAACACAATTGATGGATAAGCTATAACTTCATTCATTCATTAGAGACCATGTAGGTCATTTACATACCTGTATATGTGATTTATGGTACTTGAGGAACTTTTTTTTGACTATCTCTACTATACTAATAATTTAATATAACCTATATACTGTAAATCAGAGGAATATAAGAAAAATCTATGAGGAAAGAATTTGACTATACAGAGAGAACATGAAAAAAAAAAATTATTGTAAAATTTTAAAGAAAACCAAAATTCAATACGCTGTATAGCCTTCAACTATTTTTTTTATATTGCGCTTTCCCTCGCTAAACGGAAAGCATACAACTTCCTAATTCAGTAATCCTCTTACCTTTTTTTTTGCTCTAATTTCAAAGTGCAAATCAATGGCATTTCCCAAAAAGGAAATACTTTACTTTTTTTTTTTTTGCTAAAGGAATGGTACATAATTACGCTATTTCTCATCGAGCAACATAATCGAGTAAACAGCTTTGGTACTGCAATAACAAATAATAACGTATAGGGTAATATTTTTGTCTCTTGATAGCACTGTTTCAACAGTGCTAGGGAAATATGATTGAACTTAGTCTACACATTGCAGCTGGTTTGTATGTGTTTTTTTTTGCCGTGCATGTGATATCTCTTTTAAGTCCGAAAAGGTAACCACATATAGAAATATTCACAAAAACATTTTGGCAAAAGATATGGAAACACATAATAAAATTATTTCCTAAAATGGGCATTTGAAATATCAAATTGAAAAAAAAAAACACTTTTTTATATCTATTTTTTTTGTTACATTTTTTTGTTACTCTGTTTTCTTAAACCCGATAAACCTCTTTTGGTCTAAACATACTCCTTTACGTTCATGGAAAACTTCAAATTTATTAAACATTGCACTAAGATAAGACTCTCTCATAATTATACAGTGAAACGTTTTACTCTTCAAGAGCTTATTCCCTTCGAGCATAACAAGGTACTATTGAAGCTACTGTTACATATAAATCACAAAAACCATAACGACATTATGTTGCTTATACAAATAAAAATAAGATAAAACTTTACTACCCTTTTTTTTTTTCTTAAATATCATATGATTGTAAAAAATCAATTTCTTTATTTTAGGTTACACTGATATATAACTGTGTATTAATATTGTTGTTAAAATTCAAAAGAAGGTTTCTTAATGAGCGTGTTCACCGTGGACTTCAGCTCCTGGAACTAAAACAGCCTTGTAACATTGACCACATTCAGGACATCTGGCTACTTCTTCGGTGGTAGGTCTCAAGTAGATCAATTCGTGGACGTTTTTATCTTGGATACCACCACAACCAACATATGCAAAGGCGTCTTGGGTCAAAACAGGAATAGGGTCTTGTGGAGTACCAATTCTGTTTGGAGTTGATGAACCGTAGTCAAAAACATCAATACCAGCCATCTTACCTAATAATTCGTATCTGGCAATACCGGTGGCTTGTTCGTATTCGGTAGGAACAGTGTTATCTTTTGGACCAGGACCGAATAAGTCTTCGGTGCTCTTGATATCGTAAATAGTTTGTTCGTATCCGGCCTCCTTCATGAATTCAGTGAATTCCTTGATCTTGGCTTCTCTTTCCTTGACGTTTTCAACAATAAGGGTGTTGTATTCTTTGCTGACTTCTTCAGAGGTTTTTGGCTTGGTGACCTTGTTTTGGAAAACAGCTGGAGAAATAGAGAAAGATCTCAAAGAGGTCTTTAATAAGGATCTGTTGACAGTGACTCTGGATAGCATTATTGATAGTATTTTAGTGTTTATGTGTATTTATAATAATTTTATTGTGTTATTATTGTTAAGAATATAGTTAATTTACTGTTGATATATTATAAATCAAATGGATAAATAATTAATGTTTTAATATATGGATTGGAATATTGTTTTTGTTTGATTTACAAAGATATTAGCTTCTGTTTTTTTGATAAAAAAGGAAGATGTTATAAATATTTGAATGGGATATTAAATTAAGTTTATTCTTTCACAGGTTATAAAAAAGAATTATCTTTTTATTATAAGTATCTTTGAAATAACAATTGATAAAGGTTTATATAACTGTTCCATAAATTCAAAAAAATAAGTGTAATAGACACTATGTATTTAAGAATTTGCCCAATAAAAAAAAGAATTCCTACCAAAAAAAAAAAATTTTTGCCCACTTGGAATTTTTTTTTTTTGAAAGTTTCCATTTTTTTGGCGTGATTTTATCGAATAGCTGCTTAAATCCGCCACCAAATCCTCTACTTGACCTATAAGATTTTGATTTTTTTTTTACAAATCTTACTAAAAGATTATATTAGTTATACTTTGTTTATTACTATCAAGCTCAACTCCTATGACTTCTTTGAATATATATTTTTAGTTTAATTGGCTAGGTTCTATTTACAAATATTGGCATGATTTTTAAGATTGGTTCTGAAGGTAACAACCCTTCTATTGTTTAAACTCTACATCAATTACACAGATATTTTTTATAAAATTAAAAAAAATAATTGGTTGTTGGTCACGCGGAAAAGTAACAATTACAAAAACTGTACTCATATATATTTAATCAAAGCAAACTAGGAAAAAAAAATTGTCATAAATAAATGTCTTCATTAGTCGATATATATAACTCATTCTAAAGAATCTTTTATTAACTTCAAACAGAACTCGGATGATCTGTTGAAGACCTCAAAAGTGGATGAGCCTATGTGTGGGGTTATGGAAGAGTTCATTTGATTCAAGTTATCGCACTCTTTGGTTAAAGCAGGCTCTTTGTAGAAAACATCCAATCCAACATGTCTGATTTTATCCTTGATAAGGTTTTCAGGAATATTTTCCCAATCAATTAACATCCCTCTGCCCAGGTTAACCAAAGTTAAATGGTTGAGGTTGTTATCTTCGTTTCTAGAGCATTTCTTTAAGAAATCTTCATCGATCAAATGCTTGGTTTCTGGAGATAAGGGTAAACACAAGACAATGGCATCAAATTGGCTCAGATCGTCACCCCAGTTGCCCCATGGGAAATACGTGATGTCCTCTAACGCACTGTCAACATCATCTTTTACACCAGATCTTGTTGTGTATGAAACATCCATTGACAACCCATACTTCAACTTAAGGGCGACTTTTTGGCCTATTTTCCCATACCCCATTACCAATGCCTTTTTGTTCATTGGAGAGCTTGTATACATGTATTGAGCAACATCAACTGGTTGTTCGGTGGTTTCATTTGTAATTTCAAGATATTCAAGATCTTGGTTAAGATCATCATTGTGTTGTTTACTGATGGTGACTTCCTCCTTTTGCTCAGTTAACAACTGTAGTTCATGACCAAAGCAGAACTTCAATTCATCCTCTTGATCTCCTCTTAAAACGCCTCTTGTGATATCTGAATGTAAGACATCTCTTAGTTTTTCTTGTTGGTATGAAAACTTTCTGAAGCCTTCCAATACATGATACATTGCACAATCAGCTACATCATTGGCTACGTATAGTTCGCTGTCATCATAGTTTTGGATAACGGTGTTGTATTTTTCTTTTAGGTAATCCACACATATCTTGTTTATACCTCTGGAACATAAGGCTGCAACTTTCAAGAATTGTAATTGTTGGTACTTGATGATAAGTTCTTCGGTCAAACCATCGCCCATTGGGTGGAAACCTGAGTAACCTAGGTAAAGAGCCTCTAGTTTGTATTTGGTGGTAGGATAGAAGTTTTGTTCTATATAGTTTAGAAAATCTCTTTGTTGTTCTGCAGGAGTTTTATCTCTTTTAGCAAAACGGAAATTAAAGATGCCATATTTCTTCTCTAAGGAGTTGTACAGATCTGTTTTCACAGGTTCATTTAGAAAAAGAATGGCAGGTACAGTTTTATTATTCATTGTTGGAGGAAATGTAGTGTGGTATTGGTATGTTTTAAGTTTGGTTCATTAATTATTAATACAGTGTAATACGAGGGATTATAGCAACGATATTGGTCTGTTTTTTTAAGGGATGCAAAAAAGAGTGTACTGGTATTTTTCGTTTTTTTTTTTTTTTTTTTTTTTTTTTTTTTTTTTTTTGCCATGACAGAATAAGCTTAACAATTACATATTCAACTTATAACTCTATATAAGACACGTGCAGTTATTAGACTGAACGCAGACTTTGTAGAACTGAGTATTGATTTGTGTTGATAATGAGTCATCACAAGCACACAGTAATCATTTTCTTTACTTTCCCATAATGAGCTTATAAAAATGATCCAAGGCTCATACTCCACCTCCCTTTTTACGGCAATTCCATAATTAATTGCTTATTTTTTCTAGTCCGGAGCCAAGTTCCCGCTTTTTTCCTTTTTTCTTGTTTTTTTTTTTTAGACAATTCACCAGGTTTTTTTTTCAATTTTGAAGATGATTCATGCTTATTTGAAAATATAAACATAGTCTTAGCCTAGTTTATGTATTGAAAATATAAGATACCCATCTCAAAATATACCATAAGTTATCAGTGTAATTGCAATTTATTAGTTCTTAGAATTACGAAGGACAAGGGTGTTTTCTTTTATAGCATTACATTTATTTTTTTTTTCATTTTTTAGATTCTAATGAATCAAACTAATCATGAACAGGCTTATCCTGAAAGTTTCACAAATTTGTATTCTTCATACGATCAACAACTAGAGCAATACATTGCGAAATCAAACTCAAATATAACCAACAATGAGAAGGAAGTCTCCTCAAGTAAACGACCTTCTCAGTCAAATCTAAATAATGAAAATCTGAGTTATCATTTATATGACGACTATGACTTCAATTATTACTTGGATGATGGACAAAGACTTGAAAAGCCAACTAAATCCAACTCTCTTCGACAAGATACAAATCAAAATGAACTAACGCCCACCAATTCATCAAATATCAACACCTTCAATCAAATTCCCAATCATCAAGATGTTAACAGTATGGCGAATAGCTTTGCAAAAGTAAACAACACTCCCGGACTTATAAACGACTATAAAAACATGTTCTACAATGACGTTGGAAGCAATAATGAGCAAGACCAGCTTGCGTTGGCTCAACAGTACTATTTACTCCAATTGAGACAAAAGCAGGAGGAGTATGACCATTTGAAAAAATCCAGCAAGGTGAACCCCGCAAACCAAATGGCATTCGAAGGCGTGAAGCACGGTGCTGACTTGGTCTTTCAGCAGGGTACAGGTGATGATAAAGGACACATTCTAGTATCCGCTGCTCCTGATAACTATCAAAACAGCCACAGTTCCCCATATATGACCAACTCCAATGAGCACACTTCGGACTCTAGCTCAGGTATTGGTGTGTACTTATCTGAAATTGATGGTGAGTTTTATTTGGTTGATGCCTTCGGTAACCCATTGGCAAATGAATTTGGTGACAAAATCGATGAATCCAAAGAAACGGATGTATATGGAGACAACTATATTGAAGACGAAAGAGAACTGAGACAACTTCTCATGAGCTTATTGGAAACTAATGCGGAAAAGGAAAAAATGCAGCAATACATTGAGGGAGCGGACTTCAACACTTACAACGGATTCAACTTAAAAACCATAAATGATGAAAGCGATGTATATTCCAACTTTGATAAACTAAACCTAAATCAGCAGCATACTACTAAAGTCAGAGCTGAGCAGATAAATCAGCAACAAGAAAGAGCTGCTGAAAGAATTACAGAGATCTTGAGGGCCAACCCAGTTTTGCAAACCAATCCTAAAACAATTATTGAATTAGAAAGTCTTCCTGAACACTTGAAGGAAAGGATTCTAAAAGATAAAAAATCCAGAGAGGTGGAAGCAAAATACATTGAACTATCTGAAAAGCACAATTTCAATCCTGTTCAATTAAGAATCTTACAAAACCATTTGAGTTCTTATAATGCTTCTACCATCAACAGACAAGCTGCCAGTGTTGTCAATCAATATAATCACGCGGCATCTAATAAATTTCCCGTTCAAAGAAAAAAGCATACTCTTGATGGGTCAAGCAGAAGGAGTAAATACAAATCACTACTCAAGAAGTTCCAAATTAATTCATCTCCAGATCATGTGTCATTAGAGGATGAGGCCTCCAAGATCCAAGACAACATCATTCAATTGAACAACATGATCATGTCATCACAAACCACAGCCATTGAACAACTACGATTCTATGAAGAAATTCTTAATTCGAATTGTACCTTACCTCAATTAAAACAGCTCTGCATGCAATCTCAAGGTCAACAACAAGTTCTTATTAAAGATTTCATTCAAACAATGGAGGCCCAACAACAGCAAAATCCATATTTGATTACTTCAAACAGGGTGAATATCGACAACTTGAACTTCAAGGTGCAAACCGAATTGATGAAACAACAACAAAAGCAACAAGAGATGATTAAGGAACAGCAGGACAATCTAATGAATTTACAGAAGTTATACGAAAGTGGACAAAGATTTGTATCTAAAAAGGATCAAATGAATAACATCATGGACATATTGGCCGCTCAGCAACGGTCCAAGAACATCACATTGGATAAAGATGCTCCAGCATCATTCCATGTGTATAAATCATACAAATCAAAGAAGCCAAGCTCTGCGAGTAAGAAAACAGATAAGATATTACAAAGTAAAAACAGCAACAACAACTCAACTATAGGAAGTACCTTTTACAACTCAAATCAGTCCAGTTATCCAAACACCTTTTTGGAACACAGCAGCAATGATGATCATTTATCCATAAACAACTCACAAAGAACATCACTAAATGGCAACGCACATGCACAAATGTCTATTTTGTCTCCACAGGGATCAGTACAGAGTAGTAGATCCAACAATTCTCCAATGCTGCTTGAGAGAAGCACCACGCCATTGTCGATGAGGCCAGGATCAAGTCACACAGCATCCACCACAAGCTTGACAAACTCGCCATCAGCGGTTGGAAACTTGAGTTCAAAGACCAGAGGGCGTAAGGCTACCAAGAAGACAGACTCATACTACACATGTCCGTACTGCTTTTTGCCTGATGAGGACTTGTCGAACTTTGACTACAAAAGCATCAAGTCCAACAATCTGCTCAATGTGCCGATGCCCCCAGGCGGGAAAAACACAAGTTTCAGTAGAAAGGATCATTTGGTGAGACACATCAACAGTGTGCATAAAAAAATCAAGCCGCACATGTGTGAGAAGTGTGGGAAGAGATTTGCCAGAACAGACAATCTGAAGCATCATGTGGCCACATGTAAACAGTAAGTACATATGTAATATATATTTAGTCTTCATAGTCATTCAATAACTCTATTTCAGCATCGATGATTCCTAAATGGCTCAAGAACTCGTTGTCCCCCAGGTAAGAAAGATTCACTTGTCCTTTTATATATCCTATCAGGGCAAAAATGTTATCTCTGATGATATTGGATTTTTCCTTGTATATTTTGATGTTGTTTTGTAAACTGTCTAAATCACACTCATTAAGTAAACTCTTTAGCTTTTGTATTTCCGCATCTAAAGTTGACTCTTTTTCTTTTATTTCGATCAATTTTTCATTGTCTGAAATCCATTTTTCTTTAGTATTAACATTGTCTTCAAGTTCCGTCTTCAGCTCTGTTGTTTGATTTTGTAATGTTTCCAACAACAGTTGTTGACTTTTTAACAGTTTAAGATTCTGCCTTTCTTGAAGCATTGGAAAGTTGTAGTAAACATTTGAGATTCCACACTTTTCACAAGTCACCATGTTCTCGTTGATACAAAAATCCAGAACTTCCTTCAACTGCATGGAGTTTATCACACCGTTTGATTTCTTTGGTACTGACTTTTCTAACTCCTTGATTGAGTAGACTTCATGTTTCAGGTTGAATATGTCTTGAAGAATAAGTGCCTTTTCTTCAATTGTATAAGTTTTTTTCTTAGCCTTCTTTGGCGGTGGTTTTTCAATGTTCTTGTTCTCATCGTTAGGTTCTTCTACTTTTTTCTTACGGGCCATGATCTTTATTGGTTTGCGTATAAAGTAGATATGTTATTCTTGGTGGCGTTTTGTTATCTGTTTTTTTTTTTTCTTGTAGGATTTAATCATTAGATGGTTTTCCAGAGATAAATTTTGAAGAGGGGGAAACCTATGAGAATAATGATAGTCAAATATAATTACCTAAATAGGAAGTGTCTGTAATGATTAAAACTTGCCAACGGTATTTTGCGATGAGTGGGGGGAGAAAAAAAGTGCGTCAAAAAAAAACGTTTACTCAGGAAGTCTTTGAAAAAAAGTCAAACAAAAATGATAACTATAATCCCGTCCATCATTAACCTAAAAGATTCTTATCTATAACCAACAACCACACCACGAAAATATAGCAGTATCTGCAGTGCCATCATGAAATTTGCAGATCACATTAGAGATACGAGTATTCCTGAGTGGGAGGATAAATACCTCAATTACAGGCAAGGTAAGAAGTTAATCAAGAAATACAAAGTCTTAGACTTAGATACAGATGACCTGTTCATCAACCAATGGCTAATCAATCAGGAGTTTCACAAGTGTGAATCATTTTATAACGAAAAAGTTGACTCACTGCTAGGCTCAAACTCATTAGATTCTTCTGGTTTGGATAGTTTAGATATCGACAATGAAGACATCAAGAGGAAGTACCTTGAGGATATTTTTATCAAAGACCATTTTTCTAGTGTTGGTTCAATCATGCTTCAAATAAAGATATACGTGCTAATGATGAATGAAAGAGACAAGTTTATCAAAAGGCAAAATTATGAATCCATAGAGAGTACATTTGATTACAATCAAATTTCATCACAACAACAATCTTGGAAATACAGAATCACCAAGTGGATGGATGATTACGATATATTGCCCTCACTGCCCAGTTTGGAGAAATTCAAATCATCCAAAGGTTCAGAGGGTAAAAAGTTACTTTCTGGAATAGATGAAGAGGGCGACGGTTACATTCATTTGTTGGATGATGAAGATTTGGATAATGATGAAAGCACAAATATCATGAGCATTAAAACAGAATGGATTTGGAACTGGGAGAAAATCAATAAGCTTTTGTCAGAATCTACATATGAATTGGTTGCCTTGTTGCAAAAGCTTGAAATGTACAGAAATACAAACATTCAAGCTATTCTCAAAATAGTCAAGAAATATGACAAAAATATGAAAAAATCAAATCAACTTCCTTTTATTAAGGAATTCCTTCTTAGAAACTCCAAGATGTGTGATGACTTGTTACAGGAGAAATTTGATCAAACACACAGCAGTTTGCTTGAAGAATACAAGCCCGAATACAGGCCTAAGTTTTCATCCAAAGTTCACGAAGCCATAAGGCTTCTATCTTATCATTATGCCAATACACTTGCTTTAGATAAGGCTGATTCCAAAAGGAGACGAGTCTTTCTAAAGCAAAGTGACTCCATTATGAACAATGAGTTCAATGAGTTCTTGGTTAGAAAATACAACTTGACCTTAAAGGAGCTTTTTTTGGCAGGAATTCAAATAGGTGTATCATCAGTAATAATCATAAAGACCTTGTATTATGGGATGTCTATAAAGGCAACCAACTCCTTGCAAAACAAAATTCTATTGCCTGTTTGGGGCGGTTTTTATCTCATTATTCTTATGGCTTTGCTGTATCAACTAAACTGTTACATATGGTTCCATTTCAAAATTAATTACAGGTTTATCATGTTTGGAGAGATCAAGCCTTTGAAGACTAATCAATTGGGAGTGTTAACTAACTATTACAATGACTTTAGTAACACTGAAATATCAAGAAATTTGCTATTGATCTCAAGTATATTGGTGATTTGCTGCTTGATGTCAATGGGGTCTTTGAGCTTGAATGGTAGGTTGGAGCCATATTGTAGTATATTTTTGTTTGTTGTTTTGCCATTGGTTTATTTTAAGCCTCAATGGGCATATCCATTTTTAAAGGATGAATCCGAAGATAGTTCTGAATGCAAAGTAACAAATCATAACAGACACTCAACTATCTGGCTTTTAACTCCGTTTATCAGATTGTTTGGTGCATTCTGGTATCCAGTAGAATTTACTGATTTCTTCTTAGGTGATATTTTATGTTCCTTGAGTTACTCACTCACAAATATTTATTTAATATTCTGCTACGATTATTGCGCCTCCAAAAATGACTATTCACAGTGCTCCTCTTCTAGATCACATCTAATGGGTATAATATCTGCTGTTCCAAACTGGCTGAGATCTCTTCAGTGTTGGAGAAGATTTTTAGATTCTGGAGATTGGTTTCCACATGTTCCTAATGGTTTCAAATATTTGCTTGGTGTCTTCTTTCAGCTTTCGTTGATGCTTTATAGAATACATCCTTTCAACTCAAATGTCAGAACAGCATTCATTGTAATCTCCATTGCCAACTCTATAATAACTGCCTTGTGGGATGTTATTTTGGATTTCAGCTTGCTTCAATCATGGGATAAAAACACATTTGGTTTGAGAAAAACATTGTTACTTTGTAAATCCAAAAATTGGGAAACTAAGACTTATAAGTCCTGGAAGGAAAAATCATTTTATTACTTTGCAATATTTGAAGACACCTTACTAAGATTTAGTTGGGTGGTCTATTTTATCTTCCCTAAAGAAATCCAACAGAATGCTATGACATCAATTTTCATTGCATTTGTGGAGATGTTTAGAAGATTCATATGGATCATCTTAAGAGTTGAGAATCTTCAAGTTACCAATGTCACCTTATTGAACATAAGTATAGATCATATGAAGTTACCTTATCAGATTGGATTTAAGAGAAACGATGATGTGATGGATGCACAAGATATGTGTAGAAACATATCTGTAGTTGGATCTGACTATGAAGCTATCAATGATCTTCAAGAGCAATTATCCATTATGGACGAAGTCACTAGATACTACTCTGAAAATGCTAACATTATACAGAGTAACTCGTTATTAACAAGTGAAGAGGGATCCATAATATCATCAGTGGCGGTTCCAAAAAGATTCAGAAGAGCAAGCTCGGCTTTGAACTTAATCCACAATAGCTTGCCTTATGCTCACTCACAAGATTTCCAAAAGACAAAACACAAATACACCGGCTCAAAGTACTTGCCACCGATGGATTCTGATGATGACACAGATGATGAAAGCGATAGAAGAACTATCCACAATGGTATATTATTAAAAAGACAAAATTCAAACTATATGAGAATACCAAAAAGAAAGTAATTGTGTGAGAGAATTGGGGTTTTATTGTCTCTTCGTAAAAACAATCAAACTTATATAGCTATAGATATATAAATAATACTAAACTGCAAAATGTTGAACTTTGACATAACTAGGCAAGTTCCATTTTCTATAAATGCTTCTTATAACAAACACTGGCAATACAACCAAAGCTAATATAAAGATCAATTCAGGGAAAAACTCAAATGAGTAAACATATGACAAGTCGAAATATTCGCTCAAGAAAGGAATTGAAATGACAAAAAACACAGCTGTGGAAACTTGTGCGTATGTCATGAATGCTTGCCATGTTCTGATTTCCAATCCAGACATGATCAACTCATTCAAAACCAATGAGATGAAACTGATAGCTACCATCTTGGTGAAATCATCTGACTTCAAACTCGTAAACTTTTGTGACAAACTTTGAATTGCTATACCTTGATACAACGATAGCAAACACCATCCGTAGAAAGTTCTGTTGTTCAAGGACTTACCCGTGATTAAGTCTTGGTACAACTCTGGGTATAATTTGCACAACTTGTAAGGAATGTCAAAATCGAATGCCAAAGCAAATACAGGCATCATTGTGTAACAGGTTGAGTAACCAACCATCAAAAACCCTTGGTACAAGGCCAATGGCTCAAACTTGGAGCTGATTGAATACAATGCTTGGCAAACTGAAATCACTAGGCCTCTGTGGATAACAAACTGCGATAGCTTTGCAGATCTTTTGTATGAATTTCTCCCATGCCATAAAAGTAGCTTTGTTAAATAAGAGAATTGATTGATCGAGAAGTCTGCTGCTAGCGAGGCCTGTTTACCCTCTTTACCCACAATACCTATACCAACATCGGCAGCCTGTATCATGGAAACATCATTACCACCATCTCCTATACAACAAACTCTCTTACCAGTGAAGTCTCTGATCATATAAGCAATGTCGGCCTTTTGTTGGGGTGTGCATCTACAGCAAATAACAGCTGGTAGATCTATACAAGCTTTAAAAAACTCAAGCTTGTAATTAGTTAAATAGGTTGACAGACTTTCACCATCAATGATCAAAACCCCGTTTTTGTCTGTCTTGACATCCTCCAATTTTTGCAATATTTCATGGTCATTATTTCCGGAGAGTGTTTGCCTTTCTATACGGAATATTTGTTGTCCTCTGGAAATTAACCTACAGCTTATGGAGACACACTTGGCAGTCTCAACCTTGTCCCCTGTTAGCATCCATATTTTGATGCCTGCATTTCTTAGTGTTTCAATGGAGTTCTTAACTTCGTCTTGCAATTTGTCCTCAACACCAGTCAATGCCAATAGCTGTAAATTCTTTTCAAGATGCTTGCCAACAGTTTCAGCTAATAACGCCTCTCTGTTGATCATGGACAGTGATGAAGTCTTGTACTCCTTTTCAAATATGGTATACTCTTCCTGAGACAAATCTTTCTTGGCTATAACTAGTGTTCTCAATCCATCTCGAGCCAAGTTGTCAACTTCTTCTTCCAACCATTCGTTGGCACATACTATTCTTGACATGACTGTATCAGCACCTTTCTCCAAAAATGTAATTTTGCCTGTCAATGAGTTTTGAACAACAATCCCCATTCTTTTGGTGTCGGAATTGAATGGAAAGGTATTTAAAACCTTGTAAGTTAGCTTAGTCTTGGTTGCATTGTGATAAATGGTGATCTCATGTCTATCTCTTTTGATCAATGTCAATCCAATGAACTCTGTGAACTTCACTATGGCAATTTCATCAGGAGATGCAGCTTGATAAGAGATCTCATTGGCGTTGCCTTCAAATAAATCTGTTACATTATCCAAAGTCGGTGTCACATTGTGACATAACGCTAAGGTAAGTATGGTATTCATCAATGCATTTTTATGTGACTCAAGCTCCTTGACATCCTTTAGTAACGCCAACTTACTCTTGATTATTTCAAAAGATTCATATGAATAAAGCTCATCACCCAAGTGCAACATCTTCATTTCCATGTCATTTTGTGTTAGTGTGCCTGTTTTATCAGACAACAAGTAAGACACTCTACCCAAATCTTCAGGGATTGTTGATGTTCTCACTATGGTTCCTTCAATTTCCTTATCCTTCTCAATTTGATAAGAGTAAACTGATTTTCCTAGATCCAAATTGACTCTTAAAGATACAGGTATGATGGTTGAGAAAAGAATTAAATACCTCATGATGTCCAAATACCATTCCTTGTTGTTGAACCCTTTAAACAGGACCAACAATAGGGAAAGAACAAACACAGAAAGGCACAAAAGCTTTGAGATTTTGTTGATTTCAAATTCCAATAACCCACACTTAACTGATGGTGAAGTTGTGTTCATTTGTTGACGTGTTTCAAGCCCCGTATACAACACCATACCGTAAACATGGCCCTGTGATGCTATGACGGTATTAGCCCACAAGGTGTTATCACAAGTCAAGGATACACTGGTGTTTTCCTTGTATATTAGCTTACCTTGGAATTTATAGATTTCCTTTGAAGGAGGTTCGCAAATTATGGATGCATTTTTGATAATATTTTGAATACTCTCATTTTGTGTTAGGGACGTGGATGTCTTTAGCTTCCAATCTGTCTCACCATCTAATTGATCAGTTTTTATGAATGTTTCCCCATTAGGATCCTCTGCTTGAATCATCAACATGTCTGCAGGCACTCTATCGTTCTTGTTAAGTTTCACTATGTGCCCAACCTTCAAATCGCTACTTGGCTTTAGACATGTTGTTTGTAAATCCGAGTCTATGTTGATAATAGTGTACAGTTGACCATTCTGTTCCTTGTCTCTTCTACGTCTCTGTATATCATCCATGGCTTCTTTACCCATGGTAATTGACAACACAAATACTAATGGAACCACATAAGATGATAAGTAACCAATTCGAAGTTGTGGGATTGCTTGGGATAAAGCCACAAGAAGGAAGTATAAATTGAAGAAGAACTTGAACTGTTCGTAGAGAATGATTGGGAAAAACGTTACAACATTGTATTTGTTGTTCATTATACAGTTTGATGGATATTTTTTATACTCCAGAATAGGGGTTATTAATGGTCTTATCTCCCTTTCATTGCTATCATGATTGGTGATGTTTTCCACAGATTGGCTGGAGTTGTCTAGATTCAATCTGTTCTTCTTAGAGTCTTTGTTGTGACGCCTGATCAATACATTCAACAATCTTGTGATAATGTTACCAGATTGGGCATCGTTTACTGGGTTGAAGGTTCTTTTTTGTGATGAATAACTCAGAAGGGATGATCTACTATTAGATTTTTTCAGCGAGTTAAGTTCATAAAGACTGTGATCATCATTTTTCTTTGCTGATTTACCTTGTGAAGGATCTTTATCAAGACGAGTATCGTTGATATGATTTGTTGAATCATTGTTGATGAAGTCCTCTATATCAAATTCAAAGGATTGTATATCAAGATTATCTAAATCATCTTCAAAAGATTGGATGTGATTGTTTGATCCATTGATTCTATTGCTATTCAATGACATTAATCAGCTATCTACTCTTTGTGTTCTGTACACTTTGGCCAGTATATAAGTGTTGTGTGTGTAATTGTTTTTTTTTGGTAACTCATTGAATGTAATCTACCTTCTATTAATAGAGTTTAGTATTTTTAAAAGTCAGATAATAAATCGTGTGCAAAAAAATATATATGGATAGGGTTATTTTTGAAATTTGAGTGTCCCATCTAAAAAGTGTATGATGAAGTTTTTTAAATCGGACTTAAGCAACCTAACTACAAGCTACATATGATTTTATCTCAAATGAATGAATTAATTGGAAAACAACAAATCATTAACTTAGTTTCTTCAGCTTTTACTATAATTAATTTTATTTTTATGATATATATAAAAAAGAAAGGTGTTGGTTATCTAATGATCATATCATTCACCTTTGTTCTATCATTCCAATAACTTATTTCTTAGCAGCATCCTTGACTAACTTCTTGACAATCTTTTGTTCTTCGATTAAGAAAGCTCTGACAATTCTTTCCTTAACACAGTTGGCACATCTGGAACCACCGTAGGCTCTGGAAACGTGCTTCTTGGTCTTGGAGACAGTGGCGTATTCTCTTGGTCTCAAAGCAGCAACACCTGGTAAAGCGATACCACAGTCACCACATTTTGGTCTGGTAGCAGCCTTCTTTAAGTGTTGAGCTCTTAAAACACCACCTGGGGTCTTGACAACCTTGATTTGGTTAGACTTGGTGTTGTCTGTATTAAAATTGTAATGGATTCGTGTCTCAAATATCAACATTTATTGTACTTTTCAATTAGTAAAAAAAATGAATAATAAAGTAATGAGGTTCATTTGTTAGTAAAGTTTGATGTTTATAAGGTCATTTGTTTTAATGCAACTTCTTGAATGAAATAGAAGGATATGATTAGAATTTGAAGCTTTAAGGATAATAACTATTTTTTTTTGAAAAAGGAATATAAGATCCTGAATCGTGACTAAATTCTTTCTATAAAAAAACCAATACTTCTTATTATCTTGTACTCTGTTACTTTTATTTTTATTACAGCATACATCTTTGAAAGCTGTGTTTTACATCCTCATTATTTAACCACTTAATGAATTAATCACTGATGCTTGTCTGTAGATTGTCTTTGATACAATTTATGTACATGTACTCCACTTTGATTTTTCATAATTTGATAAACCTCAATATTAATTTTAATGCTTTTTTCAAACTTTTTTAAACAATCGATGGGTAGATGTGAATGAGCTTTTCTCATTTATTTGTCAAAGAGATCCGCATTATAATTCCAAATCTTTTACATCTCACTTATTTTAATTCAGGTATTTTATCCATCATGTGTTCAACACTTCCACGATTTGCCATAGTGTTATTTTCTCCGTCTATGGTGTTTAACTGTCATAATCGTGATTGCTTCTTACACTAAGCCGTATTTAGATGTTGATCTTGTTGGATGTATATCACTTGTCATTAATATGCTCTCACAAATTCATCATTATTGATTTCTACAAAGTTTATTACATTCATAATAAAATGTGTGGCTTCTCAAGCACTGTGGTAGTCCATTAAAAATATTCAATCATGGGATTCAGTAAAAGGTACATTTTCTTTCATGTGTCATATTAAGTCATTCATTCATGTTCACAACTCTATTGGTATCATATTCATATTTCATAATTAGTTGCTATTCTAAACATTTCCAGTCCTTGGTTTGTGCTTTGTTGTCTACATACATGGATTTCTTCTTCTAAAGGTAACACGTTGAGCCATTGTTTTAGGTTATAATAAGTGTGGTTTTTATTATGATTTCCTTCTTTTTCTTAATTTCAGTAATTTCCTAACTACTATGAATATTTTAATAATTCGCATACAATTTTTCCCATGTAGAAAAAACCCAAAAAGTTTAAAAAAAAAAAAAACATAGGCAGTAATTTTCTTGCCTACAATTTTTTTTCCCACCAAATGTTTAAATTACACCAAGCGAAGAAAGAAGATATGTCTAAAAAGGGTAATCTTCACAAATACTTATGAATCAATAATTTTATACTATTTAGAGAGTTACAAGTTGAAAATTGCTTTAAGGAAAACACATACAAAAAGAGAAAATAACTTAGTAGTAACAAGTAGTAATCTCATACTACGTATAGAAATGGTAAGAATTGCTACAACAAATGTATTAATATTTGTACAGATTTATTTATTGTAGTGGATTTGTACCTGTTGCAATAAGAAAATCTATTATAGGCAATTTTATCGTTTTCAAAAAAAAAAAAAATGTTTTTTCCCAATTAAGACATTTATTTTTTTTACTTTTTTTTTTATTTCTCCTATTAATCTCTTTAAATGGAAATTCTTCCTATAAAAATGAATTAAAAAAAATTACTAAAGTTTTTTTTTTAGCATCAGATTAATTTGTGTTTAATCAAAAAAAAAAAAAATGTAACAAATTTTTTACATCACGTGCAAAGAAGGAACTTCAATGATTAAATGCTTTTTTTTTTTATTCCGACGTGAAAATACAAAAGCTTGTACGTTGCAAAATAATTATCAGGCTTGCCCTTATTGATAACAACGCGAAAACGTAATTTACCTTAAAGTTGAACAAGTAGTACTATTCATTATTAATATCGTGATTGGAATAATTTCAAAAATTTAAAAAATTAGATTAATATCAATCAGATTAAGAAAGAATGTTGATGGAATAGCATACATTATGTACTGGATATATATGATTAATCCTTTTCAACAGCAACAACTTCAACTTCCAAGTCCATACCCAAAGGCAATTCCTTGACAGCAACACAGGATCTGGCTGGCTTGTGTTCTGAGAAGTACTTGGCGTAGACGGAGTTGAAGTCAGCAAAGTTGGACATGTCGGTCAAGAAGATGTTGACCTTGACGATATGGTGAAGACTGGAGTTGGCTTCCTTTAAGATTTCATTGATGTTGGAAATGACTTGTTCAGCCTTGACCTTGATGTCACCTTGGACAGGCTTGTTGTCTGGGGTCAATGGAATTTGGCCAGAAACATAGATCAAGTTGTTGACCTTCATGGCTTGGGAGTAGGAAGCAGCAGGTGGAGGAGCTAACGGAGTGTTGAAAGCCTTTAAGGTAGAGGAGAATCTTTTAGGGGATAGAGATCTGGACATCATTGTGTGATATATTATGTGTTTTTTTCCTTTTTCTTGGTGGTGTATGTTATTGCCTTTGAAGTTGTACGAATGTTTATAAACAGGATGATTCATTTATTTGAATACTGTGTAAAAAAACATTTTATATATATTTTTTTTTTCCTTTACAAAATGAATAACGGCTAATAAAGAATATTCAGGAAAGAAATTGAATATGTGTGCACAATTGGTAGCGATAAGGCGAATACTCTACAACAATTTACCCTAAACATTTCAATTTGTTTACATTGCCATATTTTTAAAATGTAAACATTATTTATTGATACCATTATTTTAAAATAATTTAACAATCAAAAAAACATATATTTTTATAAAAAAAATTTAAAGTATGAATAACATAGATGATTGTATATTAGATCATTTAGTAAAATAACAAGGTACATGTGACAAACTACAAATAATATAGATTCCCACTCAAAGGACATTAAAAATACACAGTTTGTTTCACAATTATCGATTACGTAGTTATTCAAACTGAAACAGCGCACATATATTGGTTTTTTTTTTTTGAAAAGAAAAAAAAAAAACATAACAAAAAGCATTTATCAATGTCATCCCACGGTCCAATATTTACCATTCATTCACATACTTCCGTTTCTTGTCTCTTTAACTTTTGACAAAATATACAAAATAAACAATTATCTATTTATTTCAATCCTATTAAAAGGTTTATAAAAAACCCCCAACTAAAAGTAGCAGGCTATACTAAAGGTACACAATGCTTGCTCTTAGACTTCACAGAAAGGCATACAAAGTCATATGTTTTGTTGTTTTAAGTTTAATAATCATTCTTTGCATAATTGTTGGCTCTGCAAACCAAAACTCAGATCTAAGCACCTCCTCACAATTCAAGGAAACCTTTGCTGACCTGAAAAATTCTTTCCAACAAGCAGGTGTCAACGATTATCTCAAGATACCCAGCACATTGGTCAAATGGGGCAGTGACAAGTTTGTTTCTTCAGATTCAAACGGCTCTGCCGACTTTATAGAAAATGAACTAAACAGCGACGAGGATTCTGTCTCTGCCAAAAAATACGGATACGACTATGGTGAACAGTTTAAAAAAAATGTTGAAACCATCTGGAAGGGCTTATTCACTCCTATCTACTACATATACGCTGTCTCTGATGACAATGATGTTTCAGAACCTACATTGTTGTATCCTACAAAATCAGATGGCAACTTGGAAGAGTACTTCACAGAAAAAGAACTTGCCAAATTCGATGGGTTATTGGACATGACCAAGGATTACGAGAAGATGTTCAAAACAGATATACAAAAGGCCAAGGATCCTATTAAGGCTTGCTTCATGTCATTGGTCAGAAATGAGGATTTATACTCGATCCTGCCTACAGTAAGAAAAATTGAAGATAGATTTAACAAGAACTTCCATTACTCATATGTTTTCTTCAATGATGTTGCCTTTACTGAAGAATTCAAAGCAAAAGTCCAAAGAATCATCAACCCAGAAAGTGAAGTTCACTTTGTAACCTTACCAAAGGAAATGTGGTCTTATCCAGATTTTATCGACCTGAAGGAAGCTGCAAAGACAAGAGAAAAAATGAAGGACATCATTTACGGCTCTTCAGAATCTTATAGACACATGTGCAGATTCAACTCCAAATGGTTCTATCAACATCCTATAATGGATCAATTTGACTATTACTGGAGAATTGAACCTGACACGGCCATATACTGTGACATGGACTATGACATCTTTGAGTATATGAACGATAACAAGCTGGTTTATGGATTTTCCATCTCCTTACATGAATATGAAAGCACCATTCCGAACCTATGGCCAGCCACCAAGAACTTTGTTCAACAAAGACCACATTTCCTGAACAACAACAACTTCTTGAGATTCATCAGTGACGACGAAGGTAACTTATTCAACCAATGCCATTTCTGGTCCAATTTTGAGGTTGTAAACCTAAACTTCTATAGGTCCCTTCAATACCAGCTGTATGTGGAGTACCTGGATAAGACTGGTATTTTCTTCTACGAAAGAGCCGGTGATGCTCCAGTCCATTCCATAGCAGCTGCATTGTTCCTGCCAAAGGAAAGTATCAAGTACTTTGACTCCATAGCGTACATGCATCCTCCTTACACCCACTGTCCAATTGACGACAAAGTCTACATGAAGTACAAGTGTGACTGTAGGCAAACCAGTGATTTCACCTTCCAAGGTTACAGTTGTGGTAATCAATATTATGATGCTTTAGACATGCAGAAACCACAAGGTTGGGAGCAGTTTTTGAATAATTAAGAGTGATTATATAACAAGGATGGTTATTTATTGATGATAAGCGGTCATTGTATTTAGCGTTAATTATAAATTTATGGAAATAACTTACCCCCATGTTCTAAATGATTCAATCAGAGGTGTTTTAATTTATATAAAATTTGTAGTCTTTTTCATGAAATTAAAAATTTCCAGTTTAATATATATTTTTTTTTTCTTTTTTTTTTTTTTTTTTTTCAAAAAAAGTTTCTCTCTCATTGAAATTAATGCTCTCAATAAATGTAAATAAGAAACCCATAACAAAGAAAACCAGATCATGACCGACAAACCTAAGTTGGAACGTTATGTTCCCAAGCCTGGTGAACCTGCATTGCCACCACAACTCTCTGAATTCCAAAACAAAACCACCACAGAGGTTCTAGATGAGTTAAACAAGATGCCCTTCTTCATGAACTCTTTGCCCACTGATATGGAAGATGGCGAAAACTTTCAGGCTCTTGAGGCTTTGAAGGCAATGAACTATGAAGGGAACCCTACTGACATGATAACAAACTTCAAGAACCAAGGTAATGATATGTTCAAGGCCAAGAACTACAAAGACGCAAGAACATTTTACCAGCGTGGATTGGACATTGATGCTGAGAGTTACAACCCAGACGATGATACTGTTGAGGTAGATGAAAATGAAAAGCCCTTTGATATAAATGAATTCAATCTGATCAAGGCGGTTGTGTACAGCAACAAGGCCGCTTGTGAGCTGTCATTGAAAAACTACAGAAGATGCATCAATGATTGTAAGAAGTCATTGAGCATCGATAGCAAGAACATAAAGGCGTATTTCAGAATGGCCAAGGCATTCATGATGTTAAAGCTTTTTGATGAGAGTTTGGAATCCATTCAATTTGGGTTGCTTTTGGACAAGGACAACAAGTCTTTGCTGACCCTTTTGAACACAGTCAATGACAAGATCATTGAAATTGACAGAAACAACAAAAAGAACGAATCCATAAAACAGGAAGAGGATAGAAAAAAGAATCTTTTGGAAGCTGCCATTGATTTAAGACAGTATACAAATGTCGACAAGGCACAGTGCCTGCCGCTTCCAAACCAAACCTACTTGGAACAGAAAGATGTCGTTGACTCCCAGATGATCTTCAGCGCCTGTGTCATGTATCCGGGCTACAACTCATATGACCCTGTTGGTGCCATCAGTGAGCTCTCCACCCCCCAGGAGTTACTCAGTCTCTTTTTGGACATCCCCCAAGAGGTCATTGAGAAGGAACCAAAGTATGCCTTCATGGATAAACACACAAACGGGAAAAATGTCCATGTATACATGGAAACACTGGACGGTGGATTGATCAAACTCAATAAAAAACTGACTTTTAACCAAATTTTGCAAAACCAATCTCCAGTAATACCGCTGTTTAATAAACAGCTGCATGTGTACTTTGCTGCCAAGGATAACTCACAATGGATTAAAGACTGGGATAAGAAAATGGCTCTTGCACAAAGACTTTGAGGAAAAAAAAGAAAATTAAATAACATAATTACACTTTATATATACCTTTGTTAATTGTTCACTCTAGTATTTTGTCCAAGAGCCCTACATTCTGTATTGGTCCGAAAATACGTGTAGGATCTTTGCTTTTGTCTCTTTGTTGAGATCTTATTAGCGAAAGCAACGAACTGTCCGCAGCCCAGTCCTTCATGAACTTGCTCTTGATCTCATGTTTACTGCTCTCTGATTCACTGTCTGAAATTATCTCAGGCAAGGTTTCGTTTATGTAATCGGTGTGCTCCTTGTCTCCAAGTCTTTGTCTATGGTCCTTCAAGTCCAAGTCGTAAAGCATTGAATTCAGTTTTGTTGGTGATTTGAATGGTGACCGTTTCATACCATCATGAGCTTCTTTGTTTTCCTTTTCATTGGCTTCCGTGTGATCCTTTACTGGAATGTTCACTTTATTTTTCATCATTCGTGTAGTAACAACTGGCTTCTTGTTTGGAGAGCTTCTTGTCATGTTCTTGCTTCGATCGACAACCTTGACATTTGCAGGTGTAGAGAAAGTCCCTCCTGTTAATATATCTGCAACTTCAGTCATGCCCTTTGTAGGACTTTCAATTTTTTGATCTCTCTTGGATGCCCCTTTTATTTTTGCATCCAAGTTTCTTCTTGGTGTTATTGTGGTTTTCTTTGCTTGTATTTTTATAGGCGACTTCTTAAGCTTCACTGGAGACACTCTCTTGCCAGTGACCCGTGCACCACCATATCTCATACTCGAAGCAACAGTGCTCATTGATGTCAATCTATCAAAGACATTGGTCTTTGTAAAGTTCCCTGCAGATACCTTCTTTGACTCTGTGTGTTGATTTTCTTTCAATGGTTCTAAATGATGCTCCTCTTTATTCAATGCCAAATGCTTGCTGCTCATACTTATTGACCCAGAAGGCAAAGGCTTGAAATAACTGCTTGCCTTTGCACTCTTGTTTTTTAGGTAGCCTGAAGGTGCAGCCTCCAATCCTGATATGGATTGCTTTCTTACAATATTGGAAATGTGTGTATTTGCCTTTGTTGTGTTGACTGCTTCGTTGGAATTATGTTCATTAGAGTTCTCCGTATTGCCCTTTTGTAAGCTTTTAAACATAGTTGATCTTGTACTGATCGCCCTGTCAACCTTGATAGATAAATCCTCTTTATTATTTTGTATTGAATGACTTTTATTGGATTTTACTGATGGAGACCGGCTAATCTTATTTACATTTTTTGGGCTGAAGCTGTTCTGTATACCAAGTGGACTTCTGCTCTTCGTCTTTGGTGTTATGGGTCTGTTTAATCTTTCAATAACATCGAGCTCTTTGGGTTTTTCTTGTTGAATCTTTAAACTAGCTTGGTAAGTGTTCATTTCATTGATTATATATTCCGGTATTTTGTTATTATCTAAAGGCTCATTAGCCATCTTTGTATCAAAAACAGCTGTGAGCTCTTCAAATTCATGATCATAGCTTATTTTAAAGCTGTTCAGCTCTATAAGGGTCTTGGTAGCAGTGTTTGACAGATCAGAAAGGTTTTTGATGATATTTTTCGTTGATGCTGAAAAATGGTAGAGTGTAGAGTCATCATGTTTATTTGTTCTGCAAACTTGTTTTGCTCCACATTTTGAAATCCAATCATCTTCATCCATTTTTATTAGACAAACTTGTTGCTTTAGTCTGTGTTTCTTTTAAATTTGGTTCAGTCGGAAGTAGGTAGGTTGTTTTGGGTTGTATAATTTTGACTCTTTTTGATTGAATGTTTAGAGATCACAAAAAGGCTAAAAAATCTTAAAAAAATAGGTTAAAAAAAAAAACGCGGTAAAGAAAAAACTTGAAACACGCTGAAACATCTTTCCTTTCAAGATGTTGGTAGTTTAACAATTTATCCATCATGAGACTTTATTTAAATGAAAGAAAAACAACAACAACATATGCTGGGTAGACATAATTCTTACAAAAAAAGAGATAATATATAAACAATGACTTTTTCCTTGACAAGCCCGATCAATAGCTTATTTGCCATATAACTGGAACTCTTCACATATACTGACAAAGAAAGAAGCCAATAAAAAGCAGACAAAGGTGAATATAAAGGTGTTTTTCAATGCGTAATGGAAACAAGTTTTTAGCAACGGTCTGACCCATTCAGCAGCGGTTTTGATATAGTCACTGGATTTCTCAGCGTTTTCAATGATACTCAAAATAGTCTTTTTAGAGTGCTCGTCGCCAGCTAACGGCAAAACACGCTTGATCAGCTGGCGATGCAAAGTCTTGCTGAAAATCAACCCAGCCAGGGAAATACCCACAGTTGATCCAGTTGATCTGAAGGCATAAGAGATGGATGTACAAGCAGCTTGGTCCTCTTGTGGGACAGCAGCAATCATGATCAGCAAGTTGATGGTGATCATAACCGACATGGCAAATCCAGGAACAACAAGACATAGATACTGTTGCCAAACAACAATGTTTGGGGTGATGAACACCAATCTCAAACACCCTAGAATACCAACCAGGCAGAAAGTCATCAAGAACCAGTAGTACTTACCTGTTTTTTTCATGTACAAACCAGCACCCAAGGAACCAAAAGCAGTTGAGAAGAAGTTTGGAGCCAGTCTCAACCCGGTTTCCGTTGTTGATAAGTCCAGAATGGTGGTCCAGTACATAGGCAAATAGAACATACATGTGACTGAGGTGGCCATGACGAGGAAGTTGGACCAGGCTGCACCAAAGACGGACTTGTCCTTTAAGAAATGGATGGGTAGGATAGGTTCCTTAGAGGTTAGGGATGTTTCAATTTTGGTGAGCAACAACAACAAAACAAATGAGATGAAGTACATTGTGTAGCTACCACCGTATGAGAATGTGAACAAAAAGGCCATCAAGATAAAGGAACCAGTCCAGTCAATGGCTTTTAATTTTTGGAAGTTTGACAACCCAGTGTATCTCTTGGAGCCATTAGGCAACTTCATGAACACGATGATCATGATCAAACTCAAGATGGAGATAGGAACTTGGATCATGAATGAGAATCTCCAGTTGAACCTGTCGTTCAAGATACCACCAAGAAGACCACCTGATGCAATACCAATGGCATAGAAGAAGTTACCAATACCCTGGTAGAAGGCTCTGTCCTTCAATGAAACAAGATCTGAGGTTGTGATTGTGGCAACTGAGGTCAGACCTGACCCACCAATACCTTGAAGGATTCTGCCCCAGATGAGCTGGTCAAATGAGTTGTTTTGCTGACCACACAGGAAACACCCAAGGGCAAAGATGATGTTACAAACAATCAAGACACTCTTTCTACCGTATATGTCACTGATTTTCCCATACAGAGGCTGGACGGTGGCTGATGACAGCAAATAGGCACTGACAATCTGCGTGATCTTGTCCAAAGCATTGAACTCGGAGGCGATGTGTGACAACAAGGTTGAAATGACAGACACATCCAGGGCAGCCAACAGAATACCCAGATACATGGAAACCAAGATAAGCTTCTTTTGGTATTCAGCCATTTGAGGCTCTTCAGCAGTGGTGATTTTGTCGTTGGCCAAGGAACCATAGGTCGGGGGTGTGTCTGACTCCAGGTCGTTGGATAACAGCTCGGACTGGCCAGCTACAATTTCTTCATTTGAAAGGATCTCGTTGATGATTAGACCAGGAATGTCGTTTGTGACATCCTCGTACTGGGATTTTATGCTTCTGACAGACTTGACGGATTCCATATCTGGTAAATTGAAGCTTTGGATGGGGTTATTGGTTGTCAACAACTGAGAAGCTTCGTTGTCTGTGGAGGGAGCACTGTCGAGGCTATTTAAGTTAGGCGACATGTTTTTTTCGTTATCTCTTGGAGGAAAAAAAATTGTTTCGTTAGTTCCGGGATCGGTATTTTTCAAGGAATTATCCAGGTTATCACCGGCTGTGGTGTCTTGACTGGTCGTAATCTCCGGCTTTGCGGCAGTTGGATCAGGAGTTTGGTCTCTGGAAGTTTTGCTGATGTTTCTGCGAGTTTTATTCTTTCGTTTTGAAGACTGCTTTGATTTCTTGCTGAATTTCTTACTCATGGTATTTGGTTGTATTTAAGATTGGAAGAATAAAGAGTTGTAGTTATATTTCCTTAGCAAAAAAAAAACAACAAAAATGGGTATATTAATGATTCTTTTGGATATGTAGGTTTGGAGTGGGGTTGCTACAAACTGTTTTTTTTTGTTTCATTGATGATCCAAAGTTTAATCTGACCATCTAATCTTAATATTTAATTCTCTTCAAAAATATATTTCTGAGGAAAGAAAAAAAAGAAAAAAAAATTTTTTTTTTTAGCAAAAAATATCGCCGTGAGCAAATGCCAAAAAAAAAAAAAAAAAAAAGTAAATAATCCTATGTAAACATACTTTGCCTATATACCATCATCTACATCAAATTGATATCATCAGAAACCTTGCCTTCCAATCCCTTGATGTTCTCAAGGTTCTCATAGTGCAGAATACTTATGTCATACTGGAGCTTGTCAAGCTTGAGTTTCTCCTGGTTTTCTCCTAGTTTCGTTTTCAGGTCCTCGTCCAGCTTCGTGTTCCCCATGTATGCTTTCTTCACTTCCTCAAACTTGTCAATGAACTCCTGTTCACTCAGCATGTTTTTCTCGAGTTGCTTCTTGTAGTACTGGTGGTACCTGGCAAACACATCGTGGTACATGGATGCCTTTGTCTCATCGAGAAGCGCATCGACTGTGTTTTTGTGGCCAGTGGGGACGGCCGCGCCTGTGTATCTTCTTGCGTTGTATTTCTTGTTGCCTTGGTAGCTGTCACTGTAGTAGTTGTTGGTCTTGCTGTATGGCTTCTTGTGATAGGCATCATTGCTGGGGTTGTGACTGGAGCCGTCGTAGCCAGGTCCACTTCGGCCTTGATAACGCGAGTTGTTGTTTCCACTGCTTGGATATGTCGTTCTTGGTTGGTCATAAGAAGGTCTTTGGTTGTATTTGTTATTGACAAATGTCTTTTTGTATGTGTCATTTGGTTTGTTGCCACTATAGTACCCTCTGTATGACTTGCCGTTATGGTTGTTATGCTTGTTGTTGCCACTATATGAGTTTCCGTTATTCATTTTATAGTGAGGTGGTGTGTTTATATTTTTCAAACAGAAAGAGTTTTGTGGTTAATTTTCTTTGTTTTAATTCCAAAACTTGGTAACTGGTTTTAGAAAATTAAAAATAAAAAAGAATTTACATTTTCTTCAAATGCCAAAAAAAAAAAAAATACAGTTTTAGAATTTTTGTAGAAGAAAAAAAAATGGGTAGCGCCACACCTTACATCACATTAGGTCCGAATAATAAATCACATTTATATATAAAAAAAAAAAACTTTAATCATTACATTATTCATCAATTACACTTGATAGGCCTATATACTTACATCATGCTAAATTATCATCTCCTATGTTGATCCAGCGAATGAAATCCTTCACAACCAAGTTCCCCACATGGTTGTTGTAGTCGCTTTGGTAATCTTGCACGGTTTTACAAAGTTTGTTGTTGAGGACCAATGAAAGGGGCTTGTAGTACTTCAGTTCTTGTGAGAGTCTGAACTCAAACAGGATTCTTGCAATGGAGTCCATGTCCTTTATGTGGTCAAAGTGCTTGAGTTCCAACACTTGCAAGTTTGGCAGGATGTTGGATTTGAAGATCCTGAAGAAGTTCTCATGAAGATTCAGACATTCATTCAGGGACAAGCGCTTCAAATTGATACGTATGGATGGTACTTGGGCTATCATTTGCCATACACTGTACTCGGTGATTTTGGAGCCTGACATGGCAAGCGTTTCTAGTTTTGGTCTTGATATCTGGAGAGCATGGAGTATGTTGTCAGATAGGGAGAAATGATTTGCGAAGTGATCAAACTTGTCCTTATCAAAGGCACAATTGTTGTTGGGTGAATACAAAAGCTTTCTGTTTAGGTTTAGATGCTTTAAGTCATATGCACTTGCAAGGCACTTGTAAATTTGATGTTCACTGATGGTGTAACAGTTTCTTAAGTCCAATTCAACAAGCTTCGAGATGTTTTTGGCGTTCAGTATTTGATCAAATGATTCACTGCTCAAGCCACACATGCCAGGGAGCTTGATGATCTTTAGCCTGTCCATATCTGTCAGGTTTGAAGGAAGGGTTTTGATGTATCTGTTGCTTCTGATCTCCAAGTGCACTATATTGTTACATCTAATGTTTAATTCATTAAATTCTATGACCTTGTTGTGTTGTTGCAATTGTCTTTTGAACACTTGGTCACTGCCAAAGTTTATAATTACAGTTTTTGGGGACAACCAAAATTGTTTATTTTTATATCTATAATAATCATTAAAGGCTTGCAGCTGTTTATAATTTTTAATCACAAGCTTGTTTTGTTTGTATTTCAGTCCTAACGAGTAGAACAGCTTGTTAACTTTGATGACATCGTTGGTGTTGTACTGCTTTGAGTAGATAGGAGGTAGTGTGAGGGGATCCTCATGATTAAAGGTGAAGTACAAGATTCTGTCCAGGATGTCAGGAGTTTCAAAGATAGAGTGTGACTTTGTTGATGCTTTTTGTTCCGGTAATAATTTCAAAACATCTGAACTCTTTCTGCTAGAGCTTAGCTCAAGTTCTAAAAAATCCTTTTCAATGTTGCTTATGTCATCGGTTTTCAAACTATCAACCAGCTGCTGAGAAGAGTGTCTGAATTCATCGTTTTTACAAGGAGTGTCAATGTATCTGTCTCCAATGTTTCTAGATCTCACTAGGGGCGAGTTGAAGGAAGGTTCTATAAATTCCAGTGTGGAGTTAGTTTTCAGGGTTTCTAAATTGATTTTTTTTTTCTTTTTAGGCGTTATCATTGATGTGTCATGATTGTATATATGCTGTTTTTCAGGGCTATGATACATTATATTTAATAGAGTATGGATAAAAAAACTATATGTTGAGTTTATTTTTATTTTTCAAAAAGCAAAAAAAGTGGAATACTATAATCAATATAGAAAGAACGAAAGATGTGTGAATTTTGTCAAGGTTATGTACACCTGCTTTCTCTTATTTTCAAAGAGAGATTTTGGGGGTCAGATGAGCTTATATATATTTAAAGTTATGATTCATTTTGAAACAGGGCATCAATGTATCAAGTATAGAAGCTCATGCACAGCAATTATATATGACTAAAAATAAACTTTGTATGTACTAGATACTAATTCAGCAGTTAAGTATATTTGTATATATTTCACAGTGTCAAGCGGATTGTATTCAGCACTGTGTAAACAATTTGCTTTGCTGTTTTTTTTTTCCTCCCCCCACCATCAAAGGCGGGAATGAAAAAAAAAAAAAACAAAACACAAATGGAGTAAGGTTGATGCACATTGCTGAACTTTTCGGGGGAATTTTTTTTAAAAAAAAAAATGTATATTTGAAGTTAAGCTGAAAAAAAAAAAAGGGAATGGAAAAGGCAAACTTATAAAGCTTCTACAAGAGTGTTGATGCTTGGGACACTTGTTCTATGTGTGGACTACACGTCAATGAAGCAAGTCACGTGCATGACTTCACAATGATCCACTGAAACACACCTCCTTTGACATGTAACATGTCACCCTTTATAAACGAATGGTCACCAGTTGTAAAACATATACAAAAATACCAATTTAGAAAATAATAAACACAGACAAAAATAGAAAAAAAAAAGAAAAAGAAAAAATTAGGGTGCACATTAGTTCATTACTGCCACTCAAGTTACCATACTAATCTGTTTAGTTTTGTTTTAACAAACAAAAGAAAAAGCGCATTGTAGTCCGATTTCTTGGAAAAAAAAAAAAAGGGGGAATAATGGCTTATATTCTATTTTTTGTAAGTGTCACTAAACTGGTTATCTCGATAAAATGTGGTAAGGAACCCATGTACTGTGGCTGAGGATTATTATTTTTTTTTTTATTTGTTGAAAACTGTTCTACTAGGAAAAAAAAAAAAAACAGAAGGGGGAAAACGAAGTCCGGATTAAATGGAAATAGAGATGGAAGCTACATGAATATAAACAAATTACCCTTTGCCCCATAAATTTCTCACCATAATGGGGGGGGTTTGTTTTTTTTGTTTTGTTTTAATAGAAAAAAAAAAAAAAATGTATTAAAATCCCTCGAAATACATGCATGACATTTTTGCATGCACCCCCCATTGTTTCCATACTGAAAAATCAATCTTAGATAATGCTGATACGGGGTTCCTTTTTTTTTTCTTCTTGCAAAAACATACGATCTATTATTTATTTTTTTTTTTAGAACTGATTAATTCTTGGTATACTGTCTTAACCACTCCAATGTATTATGACATTGTTTTTTTTTTTTTTTGTTTTGGAAGAAAGGAATATAAATTCATCAGTATAATTTACTTATCTCAAAGAACATTTCAGTTATCTCATATATATATTTCAACAGTTTTATCATAATTTTTTTATGGATAGAAAAATTATAGTTTAAAAACCAACAATTACGTTAACCATCAACTAATTTTCTTGTTTTTTTTTTTTTAATAATGAACTCATATGAATTTAACAAAACAAAAAAACCTTCAATGGAAACATTAGATGTTTCTTTTGAATCCATTCCTAAAAAGGCGATGAGTATTTCCTTTGCTAAAAGGGCTGGATCCATTGCTAAGGGAAAATCCAATCGATCATCAAACAGTTCGGGGCTGACTCACTTTGACTCCGATCTGTTCTGTGATAGCAAGCCCCAAACCTACAGCGACATTGAAGTTGAAGGTGAAAACTTGTTTAATTCTGTTACAAAGCCTGTGACTGAAGCTTCCTTTGTAAAAGGAGCCAATGCAAAGAAAAGATTCTCCACTGAGGAAGCTAAAAGACTATCTATCATAAGCATGCAGCAATTAAACTTGAATGATGACATTAAGAACTTGTCAAATACCAAGTCCATCTCATATGACACACCGCTACCCCCAAATACCCTTAGAACAAGTCTCTCAAACAACAACTTCAAGTCACCTTCACAACACACCATGGATTCTCCTGTTTCGGATAGAAGCTTCAGCTCCCCTCTTTTCCCAAAAGATTTGGAGTTGGAACCACATGCTCTCAGAAGACGAATGTCAATCAAAAGACGCGCAGCTATGAACTCAGACTCGCCTATGCAAAGCTCAGAGGTCGACTCATGTCCTCAATCTCCTACAACTAATGCCAAAGTTGATAACACGATTGTTCCCTTCTTAACAACCGGCTCACCGGCCAACACACCCGTTAGCAGAAGGTCATCACTGCTGGCTTCAGGTGATGTCTTGTCGATGAAGATGGGCAAGCTTCAAAGAAAGTGCTCAACATCATCAGGTTATGACCACCAAAGGCTGAACAAGGCCAATGACTTGACTTCTGTTTCCTCACGTTGCTTAGAAAGCTCTTTGGAAAACGAAGACATAATCCCATTCACAGATGCTTCTTATAAAATTAAATCAAACACCACTGATTCACAATTAGATGTTGAAATGGACCCCCTGGACACACGGCCCGTCAGCGATACCAAAAAATCTTTCAAAGATAAGAAAAAATTCCCCGATTTGGACCTAAAGCCGGCTGATCCCTATCAATCCGATAAGATGAACAACATCATCAAGTCAATTGCTGAAAACACCAGAGACCAACTAAGAAGAAGCACTGTTATATCCGCAAACTCCCAGAGCTCAGGAAATTCCTTTGTGGACTTCAAGAGCCCTTCCTCTACCAATAATGATGTGCCCAATTTGTTGGACTTTTCATTTGCAAAAGGTAACGAGGATTTTAACAAAAAGATAAACCTTGATGAAGCTGGCTATTCAGAAAAGGAGTTCACACAACCCAAGCAAGAAGAAAGCAAGAGAAACAAAAAACAAAAGAATGATTGGTTTGATATGTTTTAGCATTTTGTTTGTTGGGTATATAATAGTTTGATAACAGTACATAAAAAAAAAATAAAGCTTAGCCAATATATAATAACTAAAGATGTTAAAGTATAATAATAGGAATCAAAATAATAAAGAAATGTATGTAATATCTATTATAATTTATACAGACTCAATTCAATTCTTTAAAGCTTAATTAATTTCCTTTTTATTTTATGTACTTATACATAGCTTAATACCTTCTTTAAGACTTCCTTGAAGCTAGGCATGTATTCTTGATTTTCCTTCCATATTTGCCTATCCAGCTCCTTTCTTCCAATGTCCAAATCTATATCCTCAATGTTCCAAAATACTTTAGGCTTCATGATAAACTGGTAGGCAATGTACAACACAAATAATATTAATAAAGACAAGTAATCCACTATGAAGTCCACTGTATCCCACACTACAAAGTTGGAAAATCCCGAAAGCAAAAACAAACACAAGGTTGCTGCTGCGCCGTAGTAGGCGGTGTATGGCTGAAGCGGGGATCTGTAAGGATACGCTTTTGAATCTCTATCCAGCAAGTCTGGTCTTCGCTTCACAGCATAGTAAAATCTCAAAAAGGCAACATTCATGAAAAACCACATTATCACAGCTCCCTGAGTACCCATTTGTACCATTCTGTTCAGTGATAGCAAGGATTTGTTATGGATCCCCAAAAGAGATAAGTATCCAAAGCAACCACAACTCAAAACGGCCACATAAGGCACTCCAGACATGTTGCACCTTGAAAATATCTTTGGTGCCTTGTCTTGGATAGACATGGAATGTAGTATTCTGCTAGAAACATAAAGCTGTGATGAGGCTGCACATAGCCCTATAGCAACAAACAAAGAGTCAATGACCTTTGCTAGTTTGCACAAGCCAAAGTTAGACAACATCACTATCCATGGGGATTGCATTCCTGTGTCCCGAATATCAAAGTTCCTGTGCATGTCTATTTTCCTGCATGTGTCCAAGTGCAACGCATCAAGAACCCTTTGGATCTGTTCCTGCACTGACTTCTCATTGAGTGTGTATCCATCATTTCTGTATCTCAACAACCTTGGATCGCCACTGTATATCAGTAATGCAATCAAAAACATAGAAACCAAGTAAAACAGTATTACTCGAATGTATATTCTCTTGGTGACAGAGGATATTGATCTTCTTAGTTGGACTGATGATTCCGCCGCACCTACATAACCTATTTCTGTTCCTATGTATGAGTACAGTGCAACAGTGCTTGAGGCAATTATTTGTAAAATAACACCGCCAAACCCTTTGACTCCGTTTTTGGCACCAAAGCCAACATCCTTCAAATCAAAAGTGGGTCTGAAGGGACCAAATGTTATTGATGGTTCGGACTTGATGTCTTTATTTGAATCCCAATATCTGAACCCCAAGTATGATGATGCCTTTGATGATTTGACTGCGCCCACATTCAGAATAATCATGAATATGATCATCCCAACTATAACAATAATCTTGACTGTTGATGTTATGTACTCAAACTCCGCATACACTCTGACGTCCATGAGATTGATGAAGATTATGAAAGAAGTAAACAGAAATAGGATAGAGGCTAGATTCCCCTTGGAAGCATTCATGAAACTTTCAACGTTCTCAAAGTATCCCAACAGCAGGGAACTAGCCAAAATCTCTGACGGGACCGATATGCAATACGATATCAGATAAACCCAGCTCACACTGAATGATAAACTTGGATTCAAAAACCTGTTCAGAATCCCCGGCACACCTGTGTTCACTGGAAGCAGGGCAACAATCTCACCAAAGCACAACAAAGTTGATGTGATCAGAGTTGCTGAGATAAAAAAGCCCAGAAACGCACCAAACCCACCAGCAATGCTAATGGCCTTCCCACTTTGTAGAAACAGTCCAATCCCAATGGATGCACCAATGCTGAGCATCTGCAAGTGTCTCATTCTGAGCTTTCTTTGCAGCCCATACTCCTTCTTCTTAGTGGACCCATGGCCAACTTCCTCCTCCCCATCTTTTTTCTTTTCCGCATTGCTATTGAGCACTGTTGTGCGAAAGTTTGCTAGTGGTATTGCATCGCCTACGTAGTTGTCAGCATTGCTGATGAAATCAGAAGTCGCATACATCTTCTCATCAATCTTGTTGTCATCCTTACCATGCATCAGGCTTATCGTATCATCAAAAATCATTGTGGGAGGCCCACTGCCGATCTTTTCGTGTTTATGCTCAACGGAGCTGGTTCGATGTTTATGGAATTTCTTGGTAATGCCGCCTATCAACTTTAAGTGTCTCTTGTTATTTTTCAGCTTTTTGAAGAACCGTATGTCAGGCTCTCGGCTGTACAAGTACAAGTCATTCAGTCCTTCCTGTGCAATTATGGGTATGTTCAATCCGGTTGTGTTGGCTTCAGACGTGCTGGTATCCCGTGTGTTGTACTTAGCCACCACGCCGGGGCGTCCCTCATTGAGATTGCTCAGGTAATCACGTAGCTTGTCCTCCAAAAATAGGTATTTCTCATAACTGGCAAAGTCATCGAACTCGACACATGGATTGAGCGTGTACATCCTCACCAAGAAAAACTTATCATTGATCATTTGGTGCTCGTAGTCCTTGGGGAGTCTTTCCAAGATTCTTTCCTGGAATGTCTTAAAGTCTATGCTCTTGTATTTGTTCCTATCAAGTGTCTCTTGTGATTCCGATTCAGTGGTCATGTTCTTGAAGGAATCGTTTGAAGATTCGTAGCTTCCAATGCTGTGTTCCTTGGATTTGGTCTTATCTAGGGTCTTCAAAGGAGGAAAAAGACCAGGTGCCTCCCTATTTAGTTCATAGTCATATTCGTTGCTATATTCGGGGCCATGCTCGGTTGAAGATGCATTATTTTCGGATAACGATGAGGTAGAGCTGTTAATCTGTTTGTTGATAATCAAGTCTTTGTTGTTTATGCTGGGAAATAGATCATTGTCCATCATATTGTAAAGTTTAGTTCTTAGTAAAATAAATGAAAGATTACTCTTGAAGTTGATTATGTTTTCTGGGATGTTATATACTGCTTTGTAAACATACGTTAAATTATATTATCTACTAGGTGACTAACAAAGTAATTGAAAAATGGCTTAGTGTTTCTTTTTTTTTGACAGTAGCCGTATTCATGATAATTTACCAGGCGTATTTCCGTTCTATTTTTTTTTAGGTTCACCGTATAAAATAACCATAACTCAAATAAGCACATTCATGCCTATATACCTAAACAAAAAGTATCAAATCATGTTGTTTATTTTTAGAAAGTACAAAATTTATCTTTAAAAACCTATATATAAACTAGTCCAAGTTCCATAATGAGTAATCTGGTATATCGATGTGGAAGAATGGATAATTGACTCCAGTGACTGCATCGTAGTAAATAGAAGAACCTGTCTCATTCGTCACTAGCAATTGATCACCGGTGCTTTGAGGATCCTTGGCCACATGATAGGAAACCACATGGTTTGAAGCAAAGTTATCATTGTCCAAGGCACCAAATCCGGCATTGATAAGTGATCTTTTGATCCAGGGAGATATTATTCCTGAGAAATGGAACTCTATCTTATCGTCATGAGCAAATCTTCTAACTGCCCTTTTCAAGTCAACTAAAGTCGATATAGATGTGGTATCTATTTGAGTCACAGCTGAAAAGTCTAAGTGAACTATTTTTAGCTTTGGCTTAGATGGCTTCAGTTCAGCCTCAACTGCAGACCCAGTGTCTTCTTCATGCTTGGCTGTTATGACAGTTACTGGATCAGCTGGATTGAAAGATTTGATCTTTTGCCAAGTGAAGTTGTTCCAGAAGTAAGGGATGTCGCCAGCATCATTCCACTTGTATTCAAAGAACTCGTTACCATCAGCATCTATTTTTTTACCCTTCAAGTAAGTAGCTGCAATTTTATCAAAGATGATGTCGTAATGTCTGGTACAGTTCAAGTAGTTCCAATTATCATTTACTCTATAAACTAAAACTCCCTCAGGTGGTGGCAAAACATCAATCTCTGGATTGATTTCCCTAGCATAGGAATTATCCAACGGTACCCATTTGGTGTAGAACTTGATTTGTTGTTGACCTTGATAAAACTCTGACACTTCAGACGCTTTGCGTTCAACAGAAGTTACAGATGTCAATTTCTTACCTTCTTCCAAAAATTCCTCAGATGACAAGGAATCAGTGCCTGAATTTTCCAATGGATCAAATACAACCCCATTTTCATTAACAACGTTTGACTTTATAACTTCAGCGATTTGAACTCTTCCTAAGAATTGTCCCTTAGGGAATGCGTTCTTGATCAATAAAATTGCAGAGGACCAGCACATGGCAAAGTAAATACCGTTATCCAATGAGGAAAAGATGGTGATCAAGACAGTAGCTAAGAACCCAACAAAGTCCAATGGAGCGGTCTTGTAAAAGAACCATGTGGTTTTGTAAGAGGCGACCAAATCAAATACTGCACTGATAATAACTGCACATAGAGTGGCACTTGGGATAAAGTAAAAGGCCTTTGTAAAGCAGTACAAGGCCAATATGACACAAGCACCAGTGAAGAAACCAGATATTGGAGTTGATACATTACATTTGTGCTTTAAACTGGATCTGGAGAATGATCCAGTGGCTGGGTATGCGTTGAAAAATGTACCAATTAAGTTAGAAACACCAATGGATAAAATCTCTTGATTTGGATCGATTCTGTAGTCACTAACTCTGCCAAAGGCCTTAGATATAGAGATGTGCTCCAAAACTAAAACAATAACTGTAGCAGGTATTTGCTTGGCAATCTTTGGAGCCAAAGCCTTATCGTATTTCATAACACCTACATGCTTGAATCCACTTGGAACATTGCCAATTCTATTGATGGCTTTAGAGTGCTTGTGGTGTCTCCATTCACCCCAGGATATCAAGGTAAAGACAATAATGACAAGAGCAATTCTTAAATTGTTAACATAAAACAGAATTTGCTTAACAACTTGTTGTCTCTTTTTGGACCAGTGAGTTTTCTTTGCTAAAATTTGTGGAGCCTTTTTAGAACAGAACCATTTAATGAAAAGTAAAATGGCTAATGGAACAACCCCAAATACAGCATTGATGTTTCCATCAGGCAAGTGCTTTAAAGTATTAATAACAACTTTGTAAGTGGAGGTCTTAGAGTTGACTTTCTTGTTGTATCCCAAAAGACCAGGGACTTGGCCCCAGCATATATTTATTGCGGATCCAGTAACAAATCCAGTGATAGCGACACTTGAGATGAATTCAGCCAAGAATCCTAATCTCAAAAAGCCAATTCCAGCAGCAATGGCACCACAATATAGCGCTAGTTGAGTTGCAATGATAGGAGCCATTGAATCAGTGTATTTGTCACCAAGCTCATTGGCGACATTGTGGATAGCCTTGGCAGTTTGCATAGATGCAACAGCCACAGGACCAATGCAAACATCCTTTGAACTGGCAAATAAGGAGTAGAAAAAGGCACCGATGAATGCTGAGTAAAGACCATACTCCACAGGCAATCCAGCCAATTTGGCATATGACATGGATTGGGGTACCAAACAGAACCCAACAGATATACCGGCAATAAAGTCATTGTACAACCAAATTAACGAGTACTTTGGCAGCCAATGTATCAGAGGAAATAGTTTAGAGAGATATTTTTGGACAGCTGGTAGAATACCATTGGAAGGCTGAAGGTTTTCTTCATAATATTCCTTTAATGTTATTTTTTTTTCATTATAGTTGTTAATGTGCACGCCTCTTGGTAGAGAGTCTTCAGAAAAAGTAGCTGTATCTTTTTGTTGATTGTTAGACATTGCTATTTTTTCAATTAATTTTTCCTGTTTGTTATTGGTTTAATTAAGTTCTTTTCTTTTTTGTTTATTGTTAACTTAATTTATTGAGCAAAGAGATTATTACTAATATTCCGTATAGTTGTCCTCTTTATATAAGATTTAGAATTAAGACTTTAATAAACCTATTCTGATTATTGTTTTGTAGATTATTAAATTAATAATTATATTATTGTGTCTTTTTTACTTTATAAACTGTTGAACGTTGAAATAAAATAAGATAGGTTGAACAAATTAACTGAGTTGAATGTCGTTAATTGTGGGAAATAATATTGAAATAAGTAGATATTCTTGTCTTCTATAGTTGTTTTTGGTTTTGTAAACCACTAATGTTTGTAAAAATGAGATTATTTCAATTAAAAGTTAATCATACTATTACTAGCAGATTATATACCACCCACTGAATTTTAAAGGTTTTAAATATTACATAAGTAGTTGAGATGATGTAAGTATTTTTAAATAAATTAATAATATAAATGGTGATTAATATATAAAGGATTTCACCTCAAATAATAATACAACTATTACCACCCCAGTTTTTCTTTTTTTTTTTCTGTTGGATAGTCTCAAACGTCTTCACAGTATAGTCATTGGGGATTCACCACAATTGAAGAAATGTGGGATCTGATGAAGGTTCAATTGTGAGTTTTCTATGGATAATTCGAACAAACCCACACCAAACACTATCGTGGCTGAAACTGTTCCATTTTTGAAATTTTTAACCACCACAATAATCATGTACTTTTTTTTTCTAGTTTTCCCACCATTTTTTTCCTCCGCGATGTCTACACTTGTTCGTCTACTCACGTGACAGTTTTCATGTGTAATCATTCATTAATGCTTGTAACTTCAACGGAAGGTTCTCAACATTATCAATTTGAGTCAGATTTTTCAAATTCATATCTTCAACGGTTTGAGACAATAGACGTACTATTTTTAAATTATCATTTTGTTTATTTGTTAGGCTAGTGTGTTTACGCTGTTCAACTCTTAAATAATCGTAAATAATTTTATCAGTTGATAAAGTATTGACGTTACTGTTTTTAGTTGCAAATCGGTGTTTCATCAGATCGCCTATCCATGAAAGAAAGTCTCCATGATGTACTGCTTCTATATCCAAGGATTCAGATAGTAAACTTACATTGAACTCATCCATATTTTGTTCACCCTCAAAGAATCTTTCAAGTTCGTTTACAAGCCTTTGGCAATA
The DNA here is from genome assembly GCA_030573455.1 of Hanseniaspora pseudoguilliermondii. Taxonomy (NCBI): domain Eukaryota; kingdom Fungi; phylum Ascomycota; class Saccharomycetes; order Saccharomycodales; family Saccharomycodaceae; genus Hanseniaspora; species Hanseniaspora pseudoguilliermondii. The sequence goes on along the minus strand of JAJMDH010000088.1, from coordinate 1,487 downwards.
ATATTGAAATTCTGTTTCAATCAAAGAGCAAAACTCTCGCTTGGAATCCAAAAATGATAAGCAATAATTTGCATTCAATCTTAAGGCTTCTAAGCTCATTATTAATGAAGACGCTTTTTTAGAGTTTTCATATGTTGATGCTACACAGATTGTTAACTTCTTTAAGCTTCTAGGGGTGAAGCATTTTTCCAAGAGTGTAATCTTCTTATCATCTACAGATCCACATACCAAAAGATCTAATAAAACACCAAACAGCTCAAAGTTATTGTTAAACCCCTCAGTATTAATAATGTTCATCCACGCATCCTCTATTCTGGTGATAGATGATTTCAATAGATACAACTCATGTTCTGCCAATAATGCGGAGTAAATCAATCTTTTTCTTGTGTTGATATAGCCCCAAAAGTCCAAAACAAACAAATCCTCAAAATCCGAAGAAAACTTGTTGAAGATACTGGATGCCCTTTGTTTGTCTGTTGTCAAAACGTAATTATCAAATTGAATGAAAACTTGATCCGAGGCTTCTGTTTGAAATTTGCTGATCATAAATATGTTTCCGCATTCATATGATTTGTCATCAGAGAGCCATGATTTCCCTTTTACGGTGTTTATCATCTCTTTATACCATGTAGGAACAACATCTTTATGTATTTTCCCTAGGGGCGATGATTTGCCCAATGTTTCATCACTGTCTAATTGTTTAAAATGTTCGTTATAGGTGAAAAATTGATCATTGAAAGAACAATCTAAGTTCAAGCTTGGTAAAGCCAATTGAGTAGATACAAGCCCAAAAGATGAAGTGCAAGTGTATTTCGCTTCAATACGCATTGCATGCTTCTTTATATGTATCAATGAACATGGTTTTGTATCTAGATGAGAATCCGCTGTAATCAAAGGATCTGGTAGCTCATAAACAAGATTATAGCTATCAGTTGTTAATGTCAAAAACAATCTAACAGGCAGCTGTTCTGAGTTATTTACTGTTACCCAATTGTAGTCTATAATTTCTTTGCCCAAATACATATCTGCGTCTAACTGCGGTAGAGAAAATACTGCCTTGAAGCATTTTGTCGCAGAATCTTTGGGAGTTTCAAGTTTGTTAAAGACTCTAAGCCTCTGATTCTTTTTTCGAGATAGTCCTTTTTGTAAAGCAAACATCAAGTTAGGGTTTGTTGAACATGGTTTATATAGAATTTCATGTGAAAGTGTTAGAGCATCAGGAGATGTTACCACTGTTAATAATTCCTTTTTAAGAGGACCTGAAAGATAAGGCCATTCATCAATTGATATCATACCATTAAAGTCAAAATTGTTTTAGTTTTGACATACTCTTCTGTTTTTTTCATATATAACTAGAATCTTAAGTTCATTGGATGTCAATTAAACTAAGAAAACTTACCACTCACAAAATCATTACTGATACGGGTTGCTTATTCCAGATGAGCTCAAAAAAAATCAAATAAAGTCACAGAAAACCCCCTGTTGTT
>JAJMDH010000087.1:529598-603317 GCA_030573455.1 Hanseniaspora pseudoguilliermondii | reverse complement strand
AAAAATATCTTAATTTTAACCTTACCTTGATATGGATTTTAGTATTGAAAGGTACATTTTCATTTCATTCAATGTATTTTGTTGTAGTTTTCTGATAAAGTAGTTAATAAAGTTATCTTAAACCACTTATTTGACATAAAATTTGTATATGTGAATTTTGTTAAACACGGATATGTCTAAACAAAAAAAAAAAAATAACGATTAAAACAATAATTCAGTAATTATTATTAACATTGCTGCTTTACTAAAAAACTTATAAATACATAGTTCAGTTGAACTGATGTGGTTTTCTTAACTATATATATATATTGAAGAACTAGCAACTAAAAAAAATAAAATAAAAGAAGTAATGCTATGCTCAGTAAGAGAATTTCAGTAGAGTCATTAAATCAAGTGTCATAATGATATTAAAGCATATGGTATTCTCGGTTCATCACTAAGAATTTAGATTGAGCTTTTTGATAGTTTGGTTCAAAGTATAGTATGCATACTCCACCTTTCAGTTGTATGATCTGCAACATACGAAACAAGGCTCTCACTACTGTGCCTGTTTAATGATCTATCATGGCACATTACCTGACATAATGATTGCGTTGTACTTTAGGATAGATGCCTTGGCACCAGCTACCGTTTATTTTATCTTGTTTTTTTTTTCGAGTATCATCGGTTTTTCCGTTTTTTTTTTTTTTTTTCAGAAACTGTGAACTTCAGCTCTTGTGGTATCCGTTTCTCTTGCATTTTTCCCCCCCCACTCTCTTGAAACATTTGTCAAACATAGCCATTTGTTTACTATATAACATAATCAAAAAAACACACATCCCTAATCAAAAAAGTTAAGATTGAGACGCAATTGTGCTTTATTGAGTTGACATCATGAACACAAACAGTAGTAACTCTTCGAATAGCGAGTCCATCTCTCCAGCAACACAGTTCCCTGGCAGAAACAGTCATTCACCACATAACCTAATGGAATTCTTTGAATCTAGTAAAGCTGTTGTTTGTGATGCTTTGGCAAACAACAACAGACAGCTTCTTTTAGCTAACCTGTATCATTATTTTATTGAGTGTAAAAATTTCAAAACTGCCATTTCATTATTGAAGGAATCAGATGTTCCTTTGAGTATCTCCAATGAACGTATAAACCAGCCAGAGTCATTATTAATTTCACCTGAAGAGAAAAAAAATAATCCAAACATTGATACCTTCGTTATTGAGTACAACAATATAGAGATAGAACTGTTTGAAAACCAATACATCAAGTCAAAGTCTAGCATGCCCAGGGATGGCTCGTTCATGGTTCAATGGTGGGATTGCCTCTGGTCCATATATAACAATGTCAATTCACAACCCTTGGAACTTTTGTCTAGTGTTAGACCGTTTATTGATGTAATCAAGCCCATATTCCCAGAGCACATTCCGGTCAACAATACAGGATCTCCAATCCATCCACCAAACCTGGATCTAAGTTCAATGAATATAACCAGACCTGACATGTACACAAATTCCAACTTGTTGAAAAATGATTTTCCAAATGCATCTTCTTATTCAACACCATATATAAAAAACAATGAAAATCAACAATACAATGAAAACCCAGACTTGAAAAACTTTGCAGCATCAGGCCAAAATTTGAATGGACCGCTTTTAGCAGGAAAGAATTTCAACAAACTCAATCAAAAGCCATCATTGCATCATGTACCCAACCAGGCCAAAAGGGGTTCTGTGAGCTCGCAGTATTCTTCTTCACAACATGTGAATAACGTGCAATATACCAATGCAAATGTTCAACAGTATGTATCTGGTATACCATCTGCTAATACTGACTTAAAAAAAAACATTGTCAACCAAGACCCAAAGTTTTATCCACAAGATGGGACCTTTAGAGCTCCATCATCGCAAAAGTCAAGTATGAGTGCCAATCAAGTACCTCAAGGCGAACATGCTGGTTCAATTTATACAGGATTTGGAAGTGGACAAAGAATAACTGATGAGTACTTGAAGCCCAACAATGCAACTCACCAACCAAAAAACGTGCCTTTCCAACCTGGAATGATGAACTCCAATGGTGTTTACAATGACATGCACATCAGCAATTTTCAAGTTCCTGGTGACATTCCAAGCAACAACATACCAATGCTTCACAAATACCAACAACAGATGGGTCATCCAAGGGGAACTTGTCAAAAGTACAATGCCTCAAACACTCCATCTAGCAACTTGGCAGGCAGTGCATATGGAGCTTCAGGGAATAAAACATCTCAGCCACAAGGTCCTCTGCAGGTTGCAAGCAATCAATATTTTTTGCTAGGAAATGAAAGTGTTCGGATGGATAAGATGCAACCACCACTATCAAATATTCACGAGGAAAGGGAACATGACTTTAAGAATGTAGGTCAGCTTCCCGATTGGAACTACAGGAGTAACACTTTGAGGAACAGCAATGCTAATACGGATGTCACTGTACAGAATGGAGAGTTCATGGACATGAGCAGCAATTACATGAATGGGATGAACTTCCAATATGCCAACAATATATTGAGAGGAGAATTGAATTCATCAACAAAGAACATATCAAGCAACCAAGCAGGCTTGGACATGTACAACAATCTCCGTGTTTCCACTGAGGTTGACAACACAAGTTTAATTAAGAAGAAGCCAAGTGGCAAGCCGAAGGGTCGACCAAAGAAAAATGCAGGCAAGATTGACAAGGGGAAAGAGAGTGGAGCTAAGAAGACAGCAAAGCCGAAAAAACCAGCAACCACATCCACAACAAAGACAACGTCCATACTGGGGAAGAATGTATACCTGGAGGACTTGGGGGATACAGGCATAGTCTTTCAAAAGGAACGCAAGCCATTGAACAATGCTGGGCCTGAAGAAGCACCACATCCATTCCATGATGCCGGATACATGGATACATGCGAGGGTGCTAAACCAGGAAATTCGGGAACAAGTATCAAGTTCTTTGGGAATGAGAATTTGAAGGACATGTACACGATTGTGACAGATGAAAACATGACCAAAGAAGGCAAAAAGAACGGGGTTGATGCATTGATACATGACGAGGACTTTGCAATGAACTTTCCACCATTGAGAAACGGTTCAGCCAAGTTGATTAATGAAGAAGCACACCATGATGACTTATTGAGTAGTTTTTTGATGCATGACATGTCAGTCAAGGAGAGTAAAGAGGACAAGAACAAAGGCAAGTTTGGACATGATTTGGATTTCGATTTGCCTTATCAAGAGTGATGTTTTATTGCTTTTATTTAGTAACATTTATAGAAAGTAGTGGTATTGAGGGGGTTATTTTTTTCTATTTCGTAGTATAACATGTGAATAGCTCATGTTTTTTTTTATTGGTTAGTATATATGCATACATATTATTGATATCATTATTTATAAGTGAATATTTGTTATTTTGGATAGAATATGATATTTGGGTTTATTGTCTACCAACGATGTGGACCTTGATCCAGTCACAGGCAATCAAGAATCTGGTTCTCCAAGTGACGGCCATGGCCAAGTAGGCACCTTGCCAGACCTTGAAGGACAAGAAGGAGCCACCTAGTTTGAATTGAATATTCTTGGACATCTTGATGTCGTTGATGGCGGATTCAGCACCGATGTAACACAAGGCACCTTGGTTGAAGTATTCGAAGTCCTTGATGGTCTTTGACAAGCTGGCCTTGACGGCTTCGTTGTCGGTGTTGTCGATGATGTGTCTGGTTTCCAAGACCTTGGCTAAGTATTCACCTTCTTGGTGGGCAACTTGGGCAGTTGGGACTAAGCCCTTGTGGAAGGTACAGTCACCTAGGGCATAGATGGAGCCTTCAGCACCCAATAGTTCCAACTTTTGGTTGATTAATAAACCTCTTCTGTTGTTTTGGGTTTCTGGTAATCTGTTCATCAAGTTGGCAGTGACTGGTCTGGTACCGTTACCGGTGGCCCAGATCAAAATACCAAAGTTCATGTCAACTAATTCCTGGGTCTTGCTGTCCTTAACAGTGATGGTGTTGCCAACAACCTTTTGGGCCATGGCATTCAACTTCAAGGCAACACCATTCTTTTTCAAGTGGTCTTGGGCAAGAGTGTACATTTTTTGGTCAAACATACCTAAGATGTTACCTAAACCTTCAACTAAGTGGATTTGACAGTCAGCAGCCAATTCAGGGTTCCACTTGGCAACTTCTTCGGAGATGTAGTCTTGTAATTCAGCAGCAGTTTCAACACCGGTTGGACCACCACCAACAACAATCATTGATAATAAGTCCTTTCTTTCCTTAGAGCCGGCAGGTAGTTCAGTGGCCTTTTGTAAGTTTTCCTTCAACTTGGCCTTCAAGATAACAGCGTCATTGGCTTCCTTCATGAACAAAGCGTTTTCATAAACACCTGGGATACCAAAGGTGTTAGGTTGGGCACCAACGGAGAAGACCAAGATGTCGTAGTCAACAGCCTTGTCACCTTCAACAATGACCTTTTTGTTTTGAGGATCAACATCCAAGGCTTCCTTTTGTAAGAAGGTGACCTTTCCGGAACCTTGTCTGATCAAGGTGGAGACGTCTTCCTTGATGGATTCAACGGCAACAGTGGCAACAGGGGCAGAAGGCAACAATGGGGTGAATAAGAAGTGGTCTCTTGGAGAGATAACAGTGATGTCGTACAAGGAAGTGTCAATGGACTTCAATAGGGTGATACTGGCCCAACCAGTACCTAGAATAACTAATTTCTTCTTGTTGGATTGGGTTTCAACAGGTAATGGAGCAGGATGTTGTTCCTTGTATAAACCATAGACACCGTAACCTACAGCGGCAGTGGCAGCCAATAAGGAACCGTAGAAAATAGGCTTCAAAATGGATGACTTTTTGACAGGAGCAACCTTTGGAGCTGTGGATTGCAATCTCTTGGATAAAATGGAGGTATTTTGTTTAAGAACATTAAAAGTTCTCATTCTTGAGGCAAACATTGTTAAATTGTATATTATATCTTTTTTTCTCTCTCTTTTATTTGTAAATTAATAGATTAGATGAAGATGAAACAAAAAAAATAAATGAGTAAAAAGAGATTAGGGGATAAAAAAAACTTTTTGATAAAATATAATGTAATTAATTGTTTGGTTTATTGATAATGATCATTACGATAAATTACCAATAAGCTGTCCTATAATCAGATATAGAAACATGATAAGTTGAAGGAAAGGAATTCATTCTTGAAATTATTCATTTTCAAAAACAAACTCAAATAACCAAGGCTAATTTTTTTTTTTAAAAAAAAAATTTTTTTTTCATAATTCCAACTTCCTAGCATTTCCCATTAAGGAGGGGGCAAAAAAAAAAAAAGAAAGAAAGAAAACAGAAATTGGTAGGGGATATCGACTGTTGAATGATGAAGGAAACGGATTATATGATTGAATATACTAGAGGAATAGCTTTCCAGATGGAAGGTTTGAATCCATTCAATCCTATATATTTCATAATAGTAAAATGAATCATTGTTAAGCCTCCACAGGTGTTAGTTTAATTCCATCATTCATGTCTTTAAACCGATGGGATTAGGATTGTATTTAACCGTTATTTCCGCAACGGATCCGTTGGTTTTTTTTTTTTCCAGCTTCACAAAAAAAAAAAACAAAAAAAAAGTAGTGTTGAACTGAGACAAAGTCACGTGCAGATCAGCAATGCAATGGGTACATTTTTTTTATAGGAAGAAAGGTTGACAGGCAGTTGTTGCACTATACAATGAAAATTACAATATACAAGAATTCTAATTTTATTTGGATACAAAGTTTGATATATATACAAATGAAAGTTACCACCAAAGGGAACTTCAAGAAACTTGAATATGTGAATAATGCTTGTGGGGGTTATTTTTTTTTGACTACAGACACTTCGTTTTTTTTGGAGTTTGATCGGAGATAAGAAAAAATGGCCTTCCACAAAGCAGAAAAATACAACCTACATTCATATTTTCATAAAGAAAAAAGCACTGTACAACATTCGTTAACAGCTAACTAAACTACCTATTTTTCAAAGTAAAAAAAAAAAAAACAAAAATAATAAAATGTACACATATATATCACATTATCATAAGCATCTATTTTCCTTTTCTTTTTTGGGTTTGCAATTAATCTTATTTATAATCCATCTTCATAGTTGAAATAGGAAGGCTCAAAGAACCAGACTCTTACTGTACCATCTTCACCACCACTTGTGAAACTAGTTCCTTGTGGAGAAACAGCTATGTTATTTACTGGACCGAAATGACCCTTGAACGCACTTAATTCCTGGTTGAATATTTTATGTAGCAATTTAATTTCAAATCCACCGTGCTTGGAGTCTGTGGTGGTGACATCTTTGGCGTTTTGACCACCAGCAATCAAAACATAGTTCTTCAATGGGGTTATGGCTGCTGTATTCAATGGGTGCATGTTCTCATAGGACTTCATCACCTTCAAGGATTCCACATCAATCAACTTGGAGAATCTGTCTCTGGAGGCTGTTATTAAGTATGTCTTGTCTTGTGAAAATTGGATGTCTCTTATGACTCCTTTATGGATACGTATGTTTTCTCTTTTTGTGAAGTCTCCCTTCAACACAGCTTCAAAGTCGTATCTCAATAAGTGTCCATCATCAGTGGTGGCAAATAAGTACTTGTCTTGGAAACTGAAGCCTATTCTGGCAAATCCCATCAAGCCATTGGCTTCATCTTCAGCAGTCTTTAAAATTTGGTGGATAGGTTCATCACTCAACAAACCGGTATTCTTGTCATATTTGAAAATTTGGATGGAACTCTTGTATGCCATGACCGGTTGGATGGAAATGGCCACGTATTGGGAATCATTGCTCATGACCATGTCCGCTGGCAAACCACTTTCAATGGTTTGTAAACACTCACCGTTTTCCAAGGACCAGGTTTTCAAGGAGAAGTCACCTGAACCAGTGACCATGAATCTTGAGTCATCAGAGGCACACATGGCTGGAACAGCACCCTGGTGGCCTTCCAAGGATCCTAATAGTTCACCTGTGATGGAATTCCAAATGGCTATTTTACCACCGGCATCTGCAGTGAACAGCAAGTCACCCTCACGGTTGTACTTGACAGAATTCATGTTTCTTTGATGACAAATTAAATTTAGAACTCTCATTTTTTGTATGTGCTTGTAATGTTCTATGCTCTATGGGTATGCTGATACTAATAGAAAGGAAAGGTATTTTTTCTTATAATCCTTTTTAAATATGGTAACAAATTAAAATTAATCACATTATTGTGTAGATTCAAACTACCAATGTGTAATGTAAGAATAAACACCATAGCAAAAAAAAGAAAAGAGAGTGGGAGCATAAAACGGAGAAGAAAATTTTTCTTGTATTTTGGCAGTGGGAAACTAACACTGAACAGCAAAAAAAAAAAACAAAAAACTAGAAATTTTTTCAGATATCCCAAATAGGAAATAACAGTGTATAATCAAAAACAAAAACCTACATTGATCGGACATGTTCCTATGGCTTAGCAAATGAGTTAGAAATCAACACAACTCTCTTCAAATTATCAAGTCTGCATTAAAAGAAAGATCAATAAAAATTACAATGTTCATGTTTATTAAGCATAGTGTTGTGTTATTACCCCCTTTTTTAATATTTGGATATTATACACTTTGTTTATTAGCCATAGTGAAGAGTCACGTGCTGTATATGCTACCACACACATATTTTTTTCCTACATGGGGTTTTAATCAACTAACTTTTGGTGTACATCATTTTGTGTTACCAAATGACCCATCAAGTATCCATAAATCAATATAAAACTTTTTAAGAAGTAATAAAGCTCCATGAGGAATAATCTCTAGATGAATATATATAATAATTTATTAGAAAAAAAAAAAAAAAAACAAATTAAAAACAAATTTCCAATCCTACAAAACAAACATATATACCTTCATGGCCATAATGATCAGTAAAATCAACTTAATAATGAAACTAGCAGCAGCTTTTATAATGACTGTAGTCGCTTTCATTTCATTGTCTCCATTTGTTATGTTGCAAATAGTGCTTTCTTCATTCATAATGTTTTTGGGTCTTGTTAATAATTTGAACATGGAAATATCAACACACATATACAATATACAAGTCAATCTCATCACAGGTTTATTGAATGGCATATCATTTTAAAATTATCATTAGCATGAATGATTGAACAAAATAAAGAACAACAATAATATATATCTATCCTACTTATTCATCACAACCTTTTAAGTAAGTTTCGTATTTTTCCAAATCTAGTACTGGTTCTTCGGATTGTTCTTCAAGAACTTTGACCTTCAACAACCAGGCTTCACCCATGGCTTCCTCACTAACCAATTGTGGCTTATCATTCAAGTTGTCCATGTTGTTTTCCAAGACTTCGATCTTGTATGGGGTGTAGATTTCATTGGATGACTTGACGGATTCAACAGAACCAATGGATTCACCTGCTTCAATGACTTCTTCAACATCACTCAATTCAACATATGTAACGTCACCCATGTGGTTGGCAGCATATTGGGTGATACCTAAGTAACCGATTTTGGATTCCTTGTTGTAAGCCAACCATTCGTGAGAGGATGTGTACACAATGTTGTTGATACCGGTTGATTCAGGTAGCTTGGCTAGGTTGACAACATTGACCTTGTTGGCACAGGTAGATTGGTATCTGATGAAGTTGAAAGCAGAAAGCTTTGATTGTTGCTTTAGTAAATTCAAAGGCTTGAAAGTAGTTAATCTGAACATTATTATATAGGAGGACTTGAGCAAGTTGTGAACGGGTATAGTATGTTGTAGTTATTTAAGTTAACTAAGGTTTTTGTACAAAAGGGAAAGTATTTCATATGAAGTATCCTCTTTAAATGATAACAACTGTATTCACAACATATCTAAGTATAAAGTATTTATATAACAGGAAAAAAAAAAAAAAAACGAAAAAAGGAGAACATAGCAATATTAACATGTCAAAAAAATGAGAAAAATTAAAAAATAAAAAACGAAAAAAAAAAAAGTTGGGAGAAGTAAACAAAAATATCAAACGTCCAACAGAAAAATGGCAGCACTGGCTCATTTTTTCACAGACTTCTGTCAGAAAAAAAAATAAAAGACCGCTACAAATATGAACTTCTACTATTTATTTTGAAAAAACCATAGAAGTAAGCATATCTCTCTGTTAACAACATCTTTAGTTGTTGCAAATTCTAATGTTTTAACACCGGATGGTAATCTTACCCATATACACAGATATAGATGTTCATAGAAACATCTTTACACAAAATGCATGATTATTCTTTTGAATCAGATCAAACATTGAACACCATTTTCTATACTTGTATCAAATTAGTGTCATTATTTTGAGCTAGATGAATTGTTAACGTAAGAGTTTTGAATCTTCCAAAAACAACATTGTCCACACATCACGTGGTCAGGACACAACAAAAATTTTCATTTGTTTTTTTTTTTTTGCCTCAGGAAAAAAAAAAAAAAACCAAAATATATGGTACTGTTATTTAGATATTTTTTTTTTCAATGGGAACACGTAATCACACAGTATAATCATTTCTATACACCAAATATAGCAACCAAATACATAGATCTATAACACCAGTACAATGCAATTAATTAAATACTTATTTGCAGTCAATTTTCTATCCATGGCGTCAAGCATCTTTGCCAGTGCCGAATCAGTTGCTCAGGACGTTAGCTTGATTCTAGTCAAGCAAAATAACAAACACACAGATTTATTGAACAATCCTTGCAATTTGGACTTCACTCTACCTGATGACGACGAGTTATTGAAGCTTATAGTTGAAACAGAAAGTGAACTTGATTTCACATCACTAATATTCAGCACTAATGACCACAAAATCGAACATCCATACACCTTGAAGAAAAATGACAAGAAACTTTTGGAAAGCAACAAAGATGATTCAACTTCAAGCAAGCTAAGCTATGAGTGGTCCTTACAATTGAGTCAATTACCTAAGACTTTCCTATACTATGCATTTGAACAACAAGAAACAATAAACGTTGATTTAATCTTGAAATCTAAATCTGATTTACTGAAAAGACAAAATATCTTCAACATTGCTTTGAGCAAAGAAGATGACTTTTTGGTTGATTTCAAAAAGATTGGGAGCATCAACAAGGGTATTTTCTCTGAATTCAAGAGCAAGCCTATAATCAACTACTTGTTCAGGGCTGCCAACGTTGAAGCCAGTGAAGAGGTTGTTGTTTTCTTCTCTATTTTCATTACTCTTGCTGGTTTCTTAACCATCATGTTATCCATTAAACAAATTGCAGAATCCCCTGTCAAGGTTGTCACCTTGAAGAAAAAATGTGGCACTCTTTCATACATATCCATGTTTTTGATGGGTGTTGCTGCCACTGAATATTTCTTCTTGCAATACTACTTGGACAATCTTTCCATCTTTGGTCTGTTGAAGTATGCTCTTTGTTCCATAGCATTCACAACTGTAACTGGTATTAAAGTGTCCAAGAGATTGTTTTAGTTTTTATAAATATATATCAAGTTCAATCATCTATATCCTTATATAAATTCACTATTTTTTGGAACCCCTTTGATAAACTATCATAGTGGATGTGATACAACACTTTTCCTTCTATAAGACCTATAGGCACAAAGCCATAACTTCTTGAATCAACACTGAAATTAGGATTGTCACCAGTAACCCAAACATGCCCCTTGGGCACCTTGATAAACTTGTTTTCAAATTGATCCTGTAGAAGATGGTTTTCATCTAGTTCTGCAACATAACCTTCTATTTCCTCTCTAGTATATGTCTCATTATTCTGCACACTTTCCTTCACTTGGTAAGCAACACTCGCAAGTTTTGAACCTGAAGTTGGTTCAAACATTACAACATCCCCCTCTCTGGCCAGAATACGCTTGCACACTCTGTATGCATCATCAGTGGGCTTTTTCAAAACAACAACATCGCCCACTTCAAGCATATCAGGCACACTGTACTTTCTAAGTCCAGTTGGCGTTTTTTTTTCATTATAAAGTTCATACCCCTGCTTGATCAGACTCTTCAATGCCTTTGTGTCACCTTTGCTCAGGTTGTGGGCCTCACAAACCTCCGCCATGTTCTTGATCTTCTCACTCATGGTTATTTTCTCCTTGGATTGCAAACTGAATTTCCATATCAATATCCAGTCATTCTTAGGTTCCAGTGTGGGCAGCATGGACTCACCCTTGGATGGGTTCAACGAGATGACATTCTCATGTATTAGCTGAAGTGTGCATAGAGCACTAACTGTCTTCAAAGCCGTGTAATAACCCTTCTTCATGTATGTAGTATTCTGGTGATTTTATATAGATATAATGTTTGAAATTTGAGAAAAAAAAAAAAAATCCGTGAAAACTGTTTATCTTTTGTTAAACACACTATATATCCGACTTTTATGACTTATAATCGATCATGAATGCCTCTTTTCCAATACTCTTTCAACATACTGCTGATTTTACTATACTGGTTAAATATGTATATTTCTCCATAATTTCCAGCCATTAAAAACTTTAGAATGTGTTTGGTTTGGTGAATTTCCATTTTATGCATAACAACGTCATCACGTTCCTGCTCAATAGGAATGTTCACAACACCAAGTCTTCCTGGCCCAAAAGGCACGGTTACCATTGTTTTGTCCGTCATGTAATAAATACTGGATACAGTTTTTATGGTTATGAATTTAAGATTTATTTTCTCTCTTTTGTTTACTTTGTATGGGTCCTGTATGCTGAAGTTCTCATGACTTTTGTATGGATACTCCATTTCCAAAGACTTCCAGAATTGCTGCAACAAGGCGCTTTGCTGGTCAAACAACCATTCTCGATTTTTTATCACATCTTTTATCTTTTGTTCCTCACCATAATCTCTAAACTGATTGTATACCTTATTAACAATGTTGATGTCATCAATGGATATCATATTTTTGTTTCTTGTTGAGCAGAATTGAATGTTGTATATATCCTTCTTGAGAATCTTCTTGTTCAAATACAAGAAATATTTATAGAAATTGATGGTCATTTTAACGTTTTTGTAGTTTGATTTCAAAAATGTTTGCGCATTGATCTTGAAAAATGGATCATCGTTTGTGTAAAAACTATCACTATTAAAAGTAAGATCTTTGGCATAGTTGTTCATTATTAGAAGCAAGGGCAGATTCAATGAGTTTATGCAGTTTGATAATGACTCCTGACCTACTTTAATAAAGTTTATCAGCTCCACAATCTCATTGTTCAAATAACTATCAATTATATCAGCATTCCCTTGCTCAAACAAGTCACTTTCGAAATCAGGTAGAGTAAAGTGCCAGTATTTACAATTAACCTTTGACATTATTGAATCTATCTTTGTCTTAAAATGGGAATCTACAAATTCTGACTTTAAATACTTTTCATAATTGAAATCTATATTCAAAACTTTTATTAAAGAAAAGTTTTCTATGAGGTAAAGCATCAAGTTGGTAGTCTCCAATGAATTGAATCCTTTGAAGAAAACTGCATACTGTATATCTGAATTTTTTTGATTGACAACCTTAATGTTGCATCCATGGGTTACTTTATTAATAAGCTTTATATATTTGTTAACACCAAAGTCGAATGCATTGATGAAGTTAGATTTTAATGACATGAAGATAATTACTAGATAGTTTGTTGAATGTAATAATCAAATATTTCTTTTGGTTAACAGATATTGCTATAGTAACTAAATATACTTAAAGTGTATAAGACATTTACCTCTTTTTTTCTGATTATTCTAATTCATATGATATGTTCTTCAATCTTTGGTATAGTGATTTTTTGTTTTTGTTCTTAATTAATTAAATATAAAGACTTATTTTCCCAACACAGGTATGCACGTGACTAGCTTGATGCTTTAGCCTTCTATCTATAATTTTTTTTTGCTCATTCCGCAATTAAGACATTTTAACTTTTTTAAAAAGAAAAGCTATGCATTAACCATAACATTCAAATAATCATTTTCCTTAGATAGATATTCAAGGATCTCAACAACTGCAAATATTGCCAAATAAAAAGATACGGTAGCAATGGCAGCAAAAAAAAGCTTCAAGAAGAAAAGGTATACAAAAAGAACCATCAACATAAGTGAATTAACTCAGAAGAAACTAAACAGACTCAATCGAAGACTTCATAAAAGAAACTTATTACAACATGATTTGATAGAGAAAAAGAAACTTTTCAATGATCGTTTTTCTCAAAGAAAGACACAAAATGAACACTTCTCTAAACCCATCTGTGAACAAAAACATATTCTTGATGAACTTTTGCATGTCCAACAAACCACCAATTTGAATTCTGATATACTATTAAAGAAATTATCCTTCCCAACCACTTGTAAAAACTATATTGTTAATGGAGAGTGTTTTCCAGATTGTAGAAAGAAACATGATTCACAACTAAGGTACTTTTATATCAATAAGTTTAAAGTAATTTTGACACAAATACAGCAATATTTCTACAATGACAAAAAACCACAAGAGAATAAAGTTGATATTATATTCAGTAATGAAAGAGAGAAATACAGATTTATTAATCTTTTTACTGAGTACTACAAAGATTTGAAAAACTCCATATATGACTATGAATTAAAGGTGGATGAATTCAAAAGAACCTATTACAATGATGAGCAAGTGGCCAATGATGAAATAAACAAAGACATGCCCCTCAATGATTTATTGAAAATGATTAACAACAAGATTAAAATAGCGACTAGAAATAACAAAGTATTCAGAAACTTTAAGAATGTTTTACATTCATACAATGACAAGTCATCAAGTAAACTAACAAACTGTACTTTATTTAATAACCTTACAGAACATGATGTAAAGACCAAAGAACATGCCATCCAGATAAATAGAATTGTGGACATGTTGATTTATAAGAAGAAAAAGACACCAAGTAAGGCTGCAAATGAAAAGGACAAAAACTCCACATTTGGACTTGTTTCCAATAAAATATCAAAACAGTTAGCAAATAAACATGGGTTCTTCTTGTGTAGTGACTGTGGGTACAGTATCAGTATCAAGGACAATGAAAACAGATTACAAAAGCACTTTAATGGGAGAACACATTTGAGGTATGTTAATTTATGGGCGGAGTTTGCTAGAATATCTTATATCTTTGAGATATTAAAGGTGGATCCAAACTTGCATCAACCTAATGAAAGACACGCTGATAACAATCATACGACCAATGGCTATGTCAGAAGAACTAACAGAAATAAAACCAACCAAGAAGCCAATGTTCTCAAAAAGCCAGATTACATTAGAAACAAGAGATTGAGATACTATGATGATGATTACATCGATGACGATGAACAAAACTCAAAACAGGGTGAACCTTTGTTGACTAATGAAAAAGTTGATCCTTTGACGTTGCCTTTAGAAAACAAGCCAAAACATAACCCAGAAACACCCCCTCCAAGAAGAGTGTTGATGCCTACTTTAGAATACTGATTATATAGAAGATAGCTCCCCTTACTGTTAATGTTTTTATTTGGTATACCGATCACATGACAAAACGCTACCAAAACACATATGCTTTTTTTTTTTCTTTTTTTTTTATTTCCTGTCAATTTTTTTTTACTCTGTGGTTATGTATTTTTTCTTCATTTGTGAGCATTTATGTAAAGGTTTCTTCTTGAAGAGAAAGAAGGGCTTGATTAACCAGAAACCAAACCAATTTACTTGTTATAGTTGACCGTTTCTATATTTCTAGAGCAAGAGTAAAGAAAAAAAATGTTTTCATCTAGTTTATCTGGTACTAAACCAGCAACAGGAAGTCTATTTGGGCAATCATCCCAACCTCAACAACAAGTATCTCAGTTTGGAACTACTGTAACCAATAACAATAGCAATGTTGGAGGTTTATTTGGTAATACCAATACCAATACTAATAACAACACTACTACTGGAGGTTTGTTTGGTAACACCAGCAATAACACAAACACTAATACAAATACTGGAGGCTTGTTTGGTAACACCAACAGTAATACAAACACCACTACTGGAGGTTTATTCGGCAATACAAACAGCAACACCAATAACACAGGAAGCACCTTGGGAGGTGGATTATTTGGAAACAAACCATCAACCACTTCTGGGGGTCTTTTTGGAAACAATAACACATCTGGTAACACTGGAGGCTTATTTGGAAACTCCTTGAACAACACAACCTCTACAAATTCTGGTAGTATTTTTGGAAATACTTTGAACAATAATAATGTTTTGAACTCCAATCAACAAGCACAACAACAATATCTAATGCAGCCACAAGTCCTTCCTGAAAAGAGACAAAGAAAGATCATCTTTGATCAACCTAGACTATTGCCTTCTTGGACCAAAGCATCCGATGACTGCAACCAACCTACAAGAGAGGTGATCAAAAGATTAACAAACTTGGATGATGAGGATGATAAGAACAAAAGCAACATTGACGAAAGCGACTCTGATATTGAGTTTGAAGAAGATATCTTTGGAAACGTTGGCTTTGGGAAAGTCAAGAAAAATGGAAGCAAGATGTTGAAAAACAAAGGGAATTTATCTGTGGGAAACATTGCCAATGAGTCTTTAAGCTTGAAACAAGCAAACATACTAGGAAACAATCAAACTGATATTCCTCCAATGAAATCATTATACGATATTGAAAAGGAACTAGAAATTGATAGTAAAATACAACAAAGAAGATCCAACCATACATTCATGGATCAAGAGGTTACTCAAAAAGTTGATCAAGGCTCCAAAGACTTCATTTCCTTGAACATCTTTGATAGATCAGATAACAAAACACAAGCAAGCACAAACAAATTGGATGAAAATACAAATAATGAAACCGAATCATACTCCTGTATTATTTTTGGTTATCCAGAAAACATAGCCACACAAGTCATAAGTCATTTCAACAAGTTTGGTGAGATACTTGAAGATTTCCCATTCTTGAACAAATCCAATAAGAACCATAACAAAGTCACTATCCAAACTGGTGATTCATGGTGCAAGATCACATATGACAACAAGGTGTCTTATACACGTGCTTTGAAGGAAAACGGAACACAATACTGTGGCTATGTTATAGGATGTGTGCCTTTCAAGAAGACACAGCCAGAAGGCACTGTAGAAAAGGTATACAACGAAGGTGTCAACAACATAGAACCCCAAGAAGAACATCAATCTGGTCTTTTGAAAGGCGATATCTTCCAAAAAGGCGGTGTCACATCAATGATTGAGAAACACTTGAAGAATGAGAAGAAATTAAGCGAGTCAGGAAACAAAATCACTGTCAAATTGAATGAGATGTTGTTTGGATTTGGTAATGGAGAAAAAGATTTTTAATAAGTTATATATCCTTGATTAAGCCATACCTGTATAATTTGATATCATAGAAAAACGTATAATCCAATGAGGATAGGCTTGAAATATTTTTTTGGCCCAGACTTGATTCAATCTCCCTGAGATGCAGTGGCTTTTCAATAGTGATTATGAATCTATTTATCTCTGCAGAATTGAACACGAGGTACAGATTAGTGGTGACGAGTGAACTAACCAAGAAATTGTCAAAGTACTTATCGATTTTGAATGTGACTCCTGAGTCAATACTAACTCTGGCCTTTGAATTCAGTAAATAAAGCACACATTTTTTATATTCATGAACTTGTGGGGAAATATCAACCTCAGCGTACACGTCCTCATTCCTGGTAGATGATTTCAAAGCTTTGAAGCTCGGCGCTATTTCAACCATGTTCATTTTTGTAATTGCAAATTGTGAATCACTTAATACTTCAAACTCCGCAACGTTATTGTCATATTTATTTTCCAATGTCACATAAAGGACAGAGCTATTCACAGCACTTTTCATTTCCAGGTTGGTATTATTAAAAAGACTCTTTTTGAACATATCTTTGCCAAGATCGTCAAAACTCCGCGTCTTTATCAATCTTATATATGGCTTGCTAGACTTGTATATCAAATATGAAATATTCCTTGGGTTGGTCAAGTCCACTTTGTATGTTCTTAGCTTAAAATGATCTCTTTTGAAAACTATACTTTTCCTATTAAAATTTAAAGGCATATTCCGGAGTTTATCAAAATTGAAGGATATGTAAAAGTACTTATACTCTGCTAAGAAATCAATAAAATTATTGTTGTCATATTTTAGTTCATTAAAAGGGTTCAGCGGATCAATCACTTCAATAACAGAATCGCTGAACGTTTTTATGGCTAAATCATGATTCTCAGTTCCGCATCCATAAATCTTCAAAGAGATATTGGACTTTAATGCAAAACTGGGGGCTACGATGATATCCACAAATGTCTTGAATTTCTTAAGATTATCAACTACTGAAATTGATATTTGTTCCAAGTCAAGGATGACGTAAGGATTTTGAGTTAGGGAATATACCATGGATGCAATATTTTGAATTTTGAAAGTATCATTGTTTGACACGATTATCTTTTCCAACAAGACATCATCTGGATCTGGAGAATGTAGTGTTTTATTACTGGGTTTATCATCAATCAATTTTAATGTCCTCACTTCACCAAAAGGAAAAGTATGTATATCCAAGCTGGAGGCATTAACATCTAGGTTCTTCAACTTGATATTGTGAATATACTTCAAAAGATTGATTGAAGACACTAGGGCACAGTCAATAGCTTCAGAGTTTTGCCTTACAAGCATAAAGACAAAGTTTCAGTTCAATAGACCTTTGCTGTTGGAGACTAAATGCTACCATAGAAATAAATTTTCTAAGTCATCTTGCTGCTATTTGTTGCCTATACATATGAAGTCAGTTATACTGCAATTTCATGAACAAAAAAAAGATGGGCTGGACATGCAAAGCACATAACTTATATCACGTGAAAAACTCTTAAAAGGAAAAAAAAACCATAACAAAATCAACGAATTACCACTTTGGGATATATCAGTCTCACAATCAATTAGATTTAACTAATTTTTCAAATTGTTAAGGTTTTGTAATGGTAGAGTGAAAACCAACAAATATCACAACAACATCAACTTCTGTTAAAGCAACATACAAAAAGGGAAGACACACTAAATTATATTAGGTCTGCAATAAATACAAAATGTCGTATATTGATAATTCTGTTGCAGATGAGGTGATTGATATAGTTATAGAACCATACTCCAACATGCTGTACAAAAGCAAGACTTTACAAGATAAAAAAGAAGTGGACGACAACATAGCTGCCATAAAGGTTGACCCCAACCAAACCCTCAATGTAGAAATCCACTTAAACTATATCCTCTACTTTTTAATTTCAAATAACAAATTACCTGTTGGGTTCACATCCATGAATGCCATATCACCATGGATTTTGTATTGGCTCATATGCTCATTGATGACTTTGAAAGATCCGCCAGTTTCAATGGGTCCAGGCATGACTTTGGAAAATATAATGTCAAAAATAAAGGAAGAAACTTTACTAAAGTTGAGAAAGTTCCAATACAAAACATCCACACGATTGGAAAACGACAATGATGAACTTTTGCATTCAGGATTTTCAGGAGCATTTATGCAGATTCCACACCTGGCACCTACTTTTGCAAGTGTTTTGACACTGAAGCTGACAAACAACTTGGACCAGTTTGACTTTGCGGACATGAAACAATGGTTCATGGATTTGATGTCTAAAGATGAACAGACTGGTGTTTATGAACTGAAAACATCAACTCCCATAGGAGAATTTGATGCAAGAGCATTCTACTGTCTTTTGGTGTCTGCCAGGCTGTGTCAAGTTGATATTGGGTTAGAGTATCTTGAAACAATATGGGATATGCTAATAAACTCTCAATCAGATCTGGAGGGAGGGTTGAATGGTCATGACAAAGACCAGGAATCACACGGTGCTTATGCATTTTGTACCTTGAGCTCAATAATCATTGTACTGGATCAACTTAGAGTGCTACAACCGGAAAAGTATAAAAACAAGAGACTTCATGATTTCATAAACGTTGACAAATTCATTGATTGGTTGGCTCACAGACAGGATGCTGTAAACGGAGGGCTAAGCGGAAGACACAACAAGCTTGTTGATGGTTGCTATGCTTACTGGGTAGGTGCATGCGGGTCGATTCTGAGAATATATGGATACACCAACCCAATCAACATGTCCATGCTGAAATCGTACATTTTAAACTACAGCCAGGATAATGAAGACAAGAACCCTGGACTCAGGGACAAACCAGGCATGAATGCTGATTTCTACCATACGAACTATATACTAATGGGGCTGTCGTTGTGTGAGTATGAAAACGAAATGTACTTGCCTGACACCTACAGTGATGCTATTGACATAAGATGCAATGAGTTAAAAGGCAAACAGGTTCATGGTGTTAACCCAGTTTATGGCTTGCCAGTATATGTGCTAACCAAATCAGAGTAGATTTGGTGTTAGGAGTTAAGTACAAGCTCTTTACGTATCCTTCTACCAAAAATAATGAATGTATATATTTTTAGATAACGCACATATCCCGATTGTGCACTGCGCTTTTCTCCATGTTTTTTTTTCCTGTTGTAAGATTCACTGATCTAAACAATTTACAGCTCTCTAACCAAAGGAAGATCGATAACAAAGGAGAAGCTTTGGCAGTACTATACATATCAATTTAGCTCTTTTTTTAAATCAGGGTTGTTGAATCATAGAAATACACCTTTTCTACTCCACTATATCTATCAAAAAAATGGAACGCAACATCGAGTCTTTGAAAGATATTAAAAACATACAGTGTTTGCTGGGATCTGTCTTGATAGCTCTTGGATCAGGCACTGTTTACTGCTACTCATATTACAACTCCCAACTCTTAGAAAAGTGCAGCATTCCAGTTGATCAGCTATCACAACTCTCATTATCTCTATCCATTGGATCTGCTCTTTTAGGCCTAGTAGTTGGGCCAATGATTGACAACTGGGGGTGTAATTTCATGTCATATCTAGGTGGTTTGGAAACATTTTTGGGTTACTATGTAATTTTGTATAACTACAGAAAGGGACCAAATGCAAGTGTAACATTGATCTGTTTAGCCTTGACTATGGTGGGCATGGGATCAATTTGTGGATTTTACTCATGTATAAAATGTGTGACTTATAACTTCCCAAAGTCAAGAGGGTTTGCTGGTTCAATACCCGTTTCTTGTTATGCATTGTCATCCTTGGTGTTCAGTACTTTATTCAAATACACAGTCAAGGATGATATTGAAAAGGTATTTGAAATATTCATGCTATCATGCTCAGTGATGATTTTAATTGGAGGATATATGATTTTTATGAGAGATTATGAACTGTTAAATAAGCAACATGATGAAAGCTTAGGCCATACACAGACAAGAACATTTGATAAGTCAACAGTTCCAGCATCAGTGTCCACCACGAACATCACCAGGCCAGTTGCTATAAAAAACAAATCCAAGAGAAATGAATCATTTTCCAATAAATTACAAGGTTCGTTGGCTTTCTGGGGTGCAGGAAGAATAAGAGAAACTCCAGAATCTGTTAATAATGCTAAAATTCCTCTGTTGGATAACACAAACAACACAAGCTTCAATGATCTTTCTAACAAGGGTAGACGTGAATCAAGTCAATCTAACCTTATTGCTACTGCTACTTCAAGTCCATTGCTGATGCAAACTAGATCAATTCCTCAAAAAAATGTAGGTAAGTCTGATGCTGTTGCCAATGATGATGTTGAAGAGTTTGATCTGAACATATCGAACCACGAAAGCATAAGTCCAATCAGCGAGGCTGTACAAGTAAAGCCTACAAAAACCCAACTTATCCAACACTCCTCAACAAGAGGTTTATCATTATATGCTACATTAACCAGCTTCAAATTCATCAGCTACTATTTAGTTTTGGCAGTTTTACAAGGTATTGGCCAGACTTACATTTACTCTGTTGGATTTCTAGTTCCCTTGATTTTTGCAGGGGAAGATCTGTCCACAGTGGATGTGACACCTGCCTCTGTGCAATCTGTACAGGTTTCACTAATTGCGATTTGTAGTTTCATGGGCAGATTGATATCTGGACCTATCTCAGATTGGTTAGTACTTAAAAAGGCACAAAGAAAATGGAACATAATTGCAGCTTCTTTCCTTTTATGTTTAGGTTCCTACATCATTTCTCATTTTGACAGTCAGACATTGGAGGGGAAAATACATTTCTTGAACTTGTGTTCTTGCATTTTGGCATTTGGGTTCGGTATTGTGTTTGGTACATATCCTGCCATAATGGTGGATGCCTTTGGAACTGAGTCATTCTCTTCTTTGTGGGGGATAGTAACAACTGGAGGCTTGGTAACAGTAAAGATGTTCAGTAAGCTTTTGAGTATGGACTTGGATAAAGACAACTGTGAAGCCTTGAGTAACAAGTGTGTGTTGAGAACCTTTTCCACTACTAACTGCCTAGCACTGCTGGGCTTAGCCGCCACTGGCTGTATGATATTTATTAAGTTCCAGAAGAGAAAAGAAAGAATCAGTAAGTATCACTATTCTCATATTTATTAATGTATCCAAAAAAAAAAAAAAAATAATAAAAGTATGAACATTTACCTTTTTATTAAAATCTTTATTATATAGTTTTTATATTCATTTATATTACGGTTTGTTGAACATCGTAAATTTTTCCTCCATCGTTGATTAATTTCATTGCAACGGCTTCATCTATTTCATTACCATTTTGATCCAAGAATTTCTTTGGACCTTTGTTATTCATAATATCAGCTATAACTGGGTTTACAGCTTGTTCGGCAACTTGAGCTGGAGGAGGAACATTGACCTTTGGCACACCAGTGCCTGGAACCTTAACGTTCTCTTCACGTTTCAAGATCTTTCCACCTCTTTCATCAATGATTTTCATGGCCTCCTCCTCAGAGATCTCATTGCCATCTGGACCAATGAATCTCTTCTTACCGCTGTTTTGTTGGATGTCTTCAACATCAACTTCAACGGCACCTTCGGTTGAGAAAACACTTTCGCCTTCTGGTCTGGCCTCTAAAGTGGACATGGTCATGTTTTCATATGATTCCCAATCTTCCAATAGAATATCACAAGAGTAGTCCCATTCGTTCAACCATTTGTTCTTTTGACAAGTGGACTTTAGTTGTGGAGTACCATAAGCAAAGTTCTTGTGGGTTTCAAAGAATTGGTAGGATGCACCTAATATAATAACAATAAATGAAATGAACACTAAGGTCTTTCTTTTGTGTTGGCTAAACTTAGAAGCAAACAAGTTCAAAAGCTGAGTGAAAGCCATGATCAGGAAGTAGTATGCTGGCAAGTAATGGTGTAAGAATAGCTGTCTACCCATTAGGAAGAATGGCAAATAGTGCAAAGCCCAACCTAAGATGTATTCAGTGATTTGAACATAGTTGTTTATCTCTTCAGATCCCATTTGAATAGGAATTGACAATTGGTACTTAAAGATTTGGATTAGAACCATACCTGCAAAGACACAAACAGTGGCAGAGGATAACCACCAAGTAACAGCATTACCCAACAAGTAAACTTGTCTGTTGTCCTTGGACCAATAGGATATACCTCTGTTCAATAAAGGCCATGTGATAGGATCAGATTGATAGTAGTGGGAATCAGTGAATCCATTGTTAACAGACCACATTAGCTTGTTTGTTTCGATGAACTTACCCCAGAATCCTGGCTTTGGATAAGAGATGGTTTCTGGTTTTTGGTCATCAGCAGTCAAGAACTCATTGGTGTTTAATTCAATTTGCCATAAGGTCAAGTGCTCCTTGGCAGAGTGAGCACAAGTGACTTCCTGTTGGTTGTTATCTGGCAAGACAACAGGGTGGGAAAACAACAAACAACCAGTCATGGCATGTCTCAATCTGAACTTGGTTTCAATGGCATTAACAACATCTCTGGATTCACCTGGAGCAGAGGCCTTTTGATCAATTTCCACAATGAAATCATCATTTGGGTCACCTTCAAAGCCTTCAAACCCATAAGCAGAGGCTTCATATTGCCAGTCAGCCTGGACGGAAACAGGAGGCTTGTGATCATGGGAATGGACTCTCTTGTGTGTGTTAATGTGTCTCAATCTGATCTTGTCACCGTTCTTCAATGGTTCGAACTTAGTTAAAGGAATGGAAGTCTCGTTATACTTTTCAACAACAAAGTCATTGTTTGTATCAATGTGTGGGTATAAAGTCAATTGTTGTTGTTCAGAACCAGTGGTGTAGTAAATCTCATGTGAGTGTAAATATCCACCTCTGGTGTTAACGTGCTTGATGGAAACAACAGAGCCATAACCTACATTCTTAATGATGTCGCTTGGAATGGAGTTACCTTTTAACGTGGATCTGTATTCAGATGTCAACAAGGAAGCTCCATCAGAGTCATTGACTAAAGTCAAGAAGTGAGCTTGGAAAGATAGTAAGTAGATAATGGCTGGAATACCCAATAAGATTGAACCCCACTTGGAGGCGTATGCAGTGGTCTTGGTTAGTGGAGTGCTTAGATCAGATACCATAAATGCCAGTCTTAACAAACACAAAACACCAACCCAGGCAATAGTGAATAAACCAACCCATTTGGAAGCTAAACCCAAACCCAAGAAAACACCAGTTAAAACCAAGTACTTCAAGGAGCCAAATGAGGATTCAGAAAAGTTTTGATACTTCTTGTAGTAGAAGGCAGCAAAACTTATGAAAAGGATCAAAATAGCATCCAATAAGATGTATCTTGAAATGGTAACAAAGGAGTTCTCCCAAATGAAGAACAAGGTACCAAAGACAGCAATCAATGGTTTAACACCAGAGGTTCTCAAAGTCAAGTACATCAAAACACAACTTATGGACCCACAAATGGCTACAAACAATCTCATGGCATAGTAAGGAACAGATTCAGGGAAGAAGTCACCAATGTTTTCAAACAAGAAGTTACCCTTGAATCCAGACAAGTATCCAACCAAAGCAAGAGTCATTTTGGCCAAAGGTGGATGAACATCAAAGAAGTAAGTACCGGTTATGTACTTGGCAGCAAATTTACCGAAATGAACCTCATCAAAGACAACTGAGTCAGGATACTCAAGATTTCTCAATCTGAAGATAAAGGTCAAAATCAATAAGGAAAATACTATCAAATACTCAAAGAAAGATGTTGGGGATCTTAACTTATCTAGCTTGTTGTCGCTGTTGAACTTTGATAGACTGACATATGGTCTTTCTGGACCCTCTTCAACGACGATATCAATGGTGGTTTCGAAACCAGGAGAAAAGAAGTCAGATATGCTATTTGAAGTTTCAGTGGTAGTAGTTTCCTTTTGTTTCACTACTTCTTTTTTGGAACCTTTACTGGATTTTTTCAGTTTAGGACTCATCTGTGGAAATATTGTAGTATATGATTAGAAAAAGAAAATAAACAATGTTAAATGAAAAGTCAAGGCAAAGTAACTATGGCTTTGAGTATTAATTCTTTGAAGCTTCTTTTTTTTTTTTTTTCTAGCTTACAAAGAAAGAATTGTTACTTACTCAGTATACTTTTAATTGCAGATAGTTATTAAAAATTAAACAAAGCTTAACAGGGTGCTTGGAATTGAATGATACAAAAAGGCAAAAAGAAGGATGTGGCTGCAATAGTTAGTTTTTCTTAACTGTCAACTACTAAACCTTTTGTTATTTTATTGTTTGTTTGAGGTTATTATGATATTTTTTGATAATAAATGATCATTGTTTATAAAGAACAACAATCGAAGAATGCTTTACGTGTTCTTTTATTTTCCCCTTTTGGGGGTTGTAAAAATTTTATGGCCAGCGTTAGACTGACGAAAAATTTTACTGAGAGGGGGAAAAAGTAAACATACCAGATTATCGGATATAACACATTCTAGGAGCATCTACAGACGTTTGGGTGGCAAAAAAAAAAAACATGCTATCTGTACAAACTGTACATTCATTAACACATGTTAATCAAATGAGTTAACAAGATATAAAGTGAACAAACCAAAAAAAAAAAAAAACTACCATGTCCTATCAAGAACAATATAACCAAGCTGCTGGTCTTCTAAAAGATTCATCCACTACTGAGCAAGCCTTGGACATATTGACTTCTCTCAACAACATCCCATATGAACAATTTTTACACAACAACATCAACGAATACAACGCCACCAAGTCTGTTACTGAGACTTTGAAAGAAAAAATCATTATCTCTACAGGTGAGGCTCTATGTGAGTTGAAAAGAAACGATGAGCTTTTCAGACTTATTTTGCAATCACAGGATGTCATTTACCAAAACTTTAGAAGTAAGCTATCCAAGATTTTAAAGAAGTTGATAGAGTTTTTCAAGATCGATAACAGAGACATTGCTCTACAATTGAACACCATTGATTTAATGATTGACTTTGCCAACTCTAAACAAAGAAAGTTCTGGGCCAATGCTTTGTTGATTGAATCTGCATACTTACAATTCCAAAATAAAAACTACAAAAAGTCCCTTGATATTTTACAAAAAGATTTGATTTCCAGTTTCAAGAAGTTGGATGATAAGGCTTCTTTGATTGATCTTTACATCTTGGAATTCAAGAACTACTATCAACTGAAGAACTTTGTAAAAGCCAAGAACTCATTGATTGCATGCAAGACCATCATTCAATCTGTTTATGTTAACACTTTGATAACTGCGGAGTTGGACATGTTAAATGGTATCATATTCTGTGAAAACAATGACTATCAAACTGCTTACTCCTACTTCTATGAATCTTTTAATAGCCATTATGAAGAATACATAAAGCAATTAAACATCAGCAATGA
The DNA here is from genome assembly GCA_030573455.1 of Hanseniaspora pseudoguilliermondii. Classification (NCBI taxonomy): domain Eukaryota; kingdom Fungi; phylum Ascomycota; class Saccharomycetes; order Saccharomycodales; family Saccharomycodaceae; genus Hanseniaspora; species Hanseniaspora pseudoguilliermondii. The sequence goes on along the minus strand of JAJMDH010000087.1, from coordinate 577,470 downwards.
CAAGGCCAGATCACACAACAGAATTCAACAAGTCAAGCTTGCAAAGACTTATGACATATTGTTATCCTTACTGAAGTACATGATATTGTGTAAGATAATGGCCAACAAGGTCAATGAAATTGAATCTATATACACATTGCAAGCTTATAGAGATACTTTCAAGGAAACAAAGGAACTCAACTTTATAAAGGAGATAGTCAAAGCATACACTGATAATTCTTTATTAGAATTCAACAAAGTTTTGTCTAACACTACAATCAAGGATGAGTTGATAATGAAGCACTTGAACATCTTGTACGACATGCTATTAACAAACAATTTGATCAAGATCATAAGTCCATTTGACTGTATTGAGATCCAGCACATCTCCAATCTGATAGGAATGCCATACGCAGACATTGAAAATAAATTGTCTCAATTGATCTTAGACAACAAGATATACGGTAAGTTGAATCAAGATCAAGGGTATTTATACATATTTGAAGTTCCCAAGGAGGATACAGTTTACGAACAAGGTTCCTTGGTAATTAATGAGTTGAGTCAAATCCTGGATAAACTATATGAAAAGGCAACTGTTTTGCAATAAAGAAATTATCATTTGAGATTATATACACGAATAGAATCAAAATTTGTTTTACTGTATACGTGAAATTTAAGTGGGAATATTAACATCGTTTATTTTTCTCTTTCTTTGAATCTAATTTCTTTTGTCAGTTGGATACATCGAAAACAGCTCTTCAGGAGTATAAAATTCAAGATGGCATTTGATTGCAAATACTTTATCACTGTCACTAAAGTCATTTTTCCTACCTGCTGCGTCTCCGACATAGTATTCTATGTCATTATCGGTTTCTGTATCTTGGTAAAACTCCTGCAACATACCTGTATTGGGCTTTCTGTAGCTATCAAATTTCAAGATATTCAAAAGTTTGTTCTCGTCCAGAGAATCAAATTGTTTGATAAATATCTTGTTATTTTTATATTTTACAGTACAATCTTGGATATCATGGAGGTACTTCGATGCATCAACATTCTGTGGCTTGTCACTTTCTTTTTTCTTAAGAATTTTGTCAAATGAACTACTCATGCTTTTCCCACTATAACTGGAATATAATTTTCGTTCTTTCTCGTTTTTCGGCAGAGGAGTTTTCAAACTACAATAGCAGTAGACTCTCTCCTCGCCCAACTCCTCGTAGAAAGACTTTAAAATGCTCAGGAGCTTCTCTACGATGGTAAGTATTTTTTTGTCCAAGTGTTTGTCATACGTGATACTCTGTTCCTTTGTTGAATTGTAAGACGCATTCACACCAAAAGTCATTGGGCGTATTCCTCCTTGATTTGAAAAGATTATTACTTTAGCGTAAGGATCTTTCTTTAAAATACTCAAAATCAGAGAAAACATATCGTTGTGCTGATTTTCCAATGATTTTCTAGGCTTGAACCATTGCCAATCATCAGCATTAACTGCAAACCTTGATCTTCCCTTGGTTTGGATTAAAGTACCATCCATATCAAACGCATAAAACTTATCGTTTTTGGAATGAGTGATGGTTTGTGGAATCACTTTGAGAACCTGAGGTTTTAGTGTTATCTGATAATTCATGATAAACACAGATTATGCATTAATAAACTTTGAAGGGGGTTTTGGTATTATTCTTCAGTCCGAGTAGTGATCGGTATTTACTCAAATGACATTAAAAACGCCATACTATTGAATTTAGTAAATATACGCATTAAAAAAAGAAAAAAAAAAAAAATTGAAAATCCAAATATGACATCAAATAAGAAAATATGTACAGGCTTTTACCGTTGTTTAGTATATTAAGACCAGCAAAAGATAAACAAGACAAACCTGCTAATAAATAATTAAAGCTAGCATAATATACTGACTCACCAAATGTCAGAATCTAAAAAGCTCACGTTCGGGAGACGTACATGGAATAGGGACGAGTACAAATCAGTTACAAAAGACCCTGAAAAGGCAAAGGAAAATAACTTCATCTCAACCAGAATAACACTTCCCATGGGGTTAGAAAAGAGGATACAGAGACAATATAACTTGACAAACGGTGGAAGCAATGATAAGAAGTTGATAACAAAGCAACGTAGCATTGAAGATGAAGAGAACGAGGGTAAAAATGATAAATCAAACAGCAAAAAGTTCAAGTGCTACACTTGCGGTTATCAATTCAACAATGATTTAAAACTTATAGAACATTGGAACACAGATAAACATATTGAAAGACTAACACAATCTCATAACAGTAATTTGTCCAATGATGAAGAGAGGGTAAGTTTTCCGCACAATTATGAAAAAAATTACTCAAAGGATAAGAGCATAATTCAACAACATTTAGAATATTTACAGAAGACTATATACAAGCCTTGATGGCACTATCAAATATATACAATCTTGCTAACTGTGTCAAAGTATTCAATCATGTCTTCATTCAAGTCCTTGTTCTCTTTCTTTAATATCAACTTGTTAACAATTGAATAATCAATTTCAAATTTGAAGATTTCATCTAAACTCATTAGTTGAGCATTGGTTATGTACAGGAACTCAGACTTGACTGGTGATCCATCAAAGTCACCGGTTATGTTTGTTGTGATGTACTTGTTTATCAAGAAGGAGATGAAACCTGGTGGTGTTCTTTTGGCCAAGAGTTCCAAACTGTCGATTTTTTGTGCCTTCATGAAGTCCTTGATGAACTTGGAGTATCTGCCTTCAACATCCTCATTGACGTAGTAATCCAACATTTTTATGATATCAACAACATAAAGCTTTTCGTTGGTTGCGTCAGCTGGGAGATCCTCACAAAAGACAAAATTAATCTTCTTAGGAATGATATTTTCATGTTTCAAAACATTCAGCTTGGCTATTTTTCTCTTGGTGACTTTATCATCTGACTCTTCCTTTTGACCATAGAATTTTTCCAATAACTCCTTATGCTGATCTAGGTATACACAGGCCCAGGTAAGGGAAAAAACAGACAAAGCAGCAATTCTTTTGGCAAATGAATTAGGCAGAACATTTGGTTTACCATGAAACTGCTTGTTGAATTGTGGTTTACCAACAGAAAAGGTTCTTTTCAGTGGGCTGATGTGGTATAAATTCCTGATGAATTTTAATTGACTGTTCTTAGCAAACATATCGTATAATAACTAAAGACAAGTATCTTTTATAAATAAAGATTAATTTGGTGTTGATGATTACTTCTCTGTTTACATTTGAAGTAACCGATTTGATTCTTTTTTTTTTTTTTTAATTTTTTTAGAGTTCTCTTTTCATTTTACGCTAGGGAAAAAAGTTCAGAAAATTTTTCGTTTTTCTTTTTTTTCCACCAGTTTTTGTATATTTGTCATTAATATTCAAATTCAACAGTACCAAGCCCAATAACTTTATCCATCAATCAACCATAACAATAAAATGAGTTTATCCTTATACAAACTGAGTCAGTACTGCGCTCATATGCAAAACTCTGTCAGAGCCAAGAACCCCATCACAGCTCTTCCATACACTGAACAAAACTTGGCTATTTCATACAAATTAATGATGAATGGGTTCATTTCTTCCATCCAAAGAGGATCAACAAATGGTCCTGATGTTGATGAAGCTGTTGAAGTCACAGAAAAGAATTTGAAGGATAAGAGACTGTGGTTGGGATTAAAGTATAGAAACGATAAGTCTGCCTTTGTTGACATGCTTCCTCTATCCATTCCATCTTTACCTTTGAAATTGAACATAAAGCAGTTGAGAGACCTTGCTAGTAACAACTTGGACAAAGACCCTGTCTTTAAGAATATATCTGCAATCAAGCCTGGTGAACTTGTTTTGGTTAGAGAAATTTTGCCATTAAGCAAACAAGAGGCATCCAAAATATATACTTTATCTCAAGCTGCTGCAAATGAAAAATACGGGGCTGTTATGGATCTGAACGAGGCAGTTAGTAAAAACATCAGCAAGTGTATATTACTTCTAAGAGCTTACTAAACTGAAACATATAATATAAACTAGTTTTCCCTTTTATATCATTAATCATCGTGTATATATAAATCATTTTCATAAATAATGACAATAATCAGATTTTTAAAAAATACAGCTAACCATCTTGATAATTAAAACTGTACTATAGGTCCGGAACCAATTGATCTCCATTCAGACATATCGATTTTGTAGTTCTTCCACTTATCAAAGTCTATGGTCTCATATGATACCGAAGGTGGGTTGATATGGGCACTGCTTGGTGATTTTATCTGTGACTGAAGATCCTTATTGATTTGCTTTTCCTTTATCAATTCAGCCTTTAATTTTACAATTTCACTATCCTTTTCCTTGATTGTTTGGTTTAAATTGGCAATGACATTTTGTAACTCAGCTATTTTATCGTCTTCAGTATTAACCTTAACTTCAGGCACTACATTCTTGATCGGACTATCCTCCTTTACAGGCGTGGAATCTTTGCTTTGTTGACTATTTATGTTCTTCTTATTTTTTAATCTTTCAATTTTCTTTCTGGCTTCTTCAAGCTTTTTCAATCTAGCCTGTTCCTTGGTTTGCTCTTCTGTCTTTTCTTCCTCAAAAGGTTCTACAGTTTTCGGTGTTTCAGTGTTGACTTCTACTTGCTCAGCTGGAATAGTTTCCAACTTGGTTTCATTTGCAGGAATAGAATCATTCTCCTTTGAAGCAGAAAAACCATCAGCATTTGTAGATAAAGGTTCCTTGTTATCATCTTGTTCACCATTCAATGCCTCACCTTCATTTTCAGTCAAAACGTGTTCATCGTTAGCTTCTGGTTCTGAGGAGGATAACAATAGATCCTTGTCTTCTTCAATAGAATTTATGGCTTCTTCCTTATGTTCAATTTCAGCAGACATGTTAATGTGTTATAGGTAAGCAGTTTTCAGGGGTTCTTCTTTAAAGGCTATACCGATACTTTGTATACTATTTAATGTTTATCTTCTAGAATGTTCTTAGGCCTTTATCCCCAAAAAAAAATAGAGGAGTAAAAATTGCACACTAACAACCATTCGCTACCAAAAGCTGTATTAACTCTGAAAAAAAAAATTTTTTTGGCATTTATTTCCACGAAACACACCTTCAAGAGATATCCCTGAAATGTTTGAACTAAAACTTTATCGCTTTATGTACTTTGTTTGTACTCATTCCTTTACATAATGTTAAATATCAAATAGAAGAAAATTTAGATATAAGACCAAAGTGTATACACAAAATATCATATATAAAACATGTCCGACTTCGAAGAAGAATTAACTGCTGAACCAAACTTAAAGGAATTAATCACCTCAGACACCTACAAGTGGATCTTTGTTGGTGGTAAAGGTGGTGTTGGTAAGACCACAACCTCCTCTTCCATTGCTATTCAATTAGCCTTGAAGAACCCACACAAGAACTACTTGTTAATATCCACCGACCCTGCTCACAACTTGTCTGATGCCTTTGGTGAGAAGTTCGGTAAGGATGCTAAGAAGGTCACCGGGTTGAACAACTTGTCCTGTATGGAAATTGATCCAACTGCTGCTATGAAGGATATCAACGATATGGCTGTTGCAAAGCAAGGTGAAGAAGGCTCTTCTGGCGGTATTAGTGACTTGTTAAATGGTGGTAACGGTGGTATGCTAGGTGAATTGACTGGCTCAATTCCTGGTATCGATGAAGCCTTATCCTTCATGGAAGTCATGAAGCATATCAAAAAGCAAGGTGAAGGCTCTGAATTTGACACCATCATATTCGACACTGCTCCAACTGGTCACACCTTGAGATTCTTACAATTACCAACCACCTTGTCTAAGTTGTTAGACACCTTCGGTGGTTTAACCAAAAGCTTGGGTCCTATGATGAACTCATTTGGTGGCTTAGGTAAGGGTATGGACTTGGGTGCCATGAACAAACAAATGGAAGAGTTAAAGACCAATGTTGAAATAATCAGAGATCAATTCACAAACCCAGACTTAACAACCTTCGTTTGTGTCTGTATCTCAGAATTCTTATCTCTTTACGAAACCGAAAGATTGATTCAAGAATTAATCAGTTATGATATGGATGTTTCCAACATTGTCATCAACCAATTGTTATACGCCGATGGTGATGATGAATGTAAGAGATGTCAAGCAAGATGGAAAATGCAAAAGAAATACCTAGAAGAAATAAACGACTTATATGAATTGTACCATTTAGTCAAGATGCCATTGTGTGCTGGTGAAGTCAGAGGCTTAGATAACTTAAAGAAATTCAGTAGCTTCTTGTACGATGAATATGATCCAAAAACTAACAACGACTTAGTTTTCTCTTTGAAGCATGACTTCTAAGATTAATATATCATTGTAATAATTATTCTTAGCAATATATTTATATAAATACATAACAGTCTAATTTTCTTCTTTGATAACAAAACATTAACCATCAGTCTTTCAAGAAATGCTGTTCTAGCTTCATCGCCGTAAACTCATCAGACAATTTTTTGTTCTGATCGTCCAATATTTTGTTCATGATAATCATATCATTAAGCTTTATTTTCAGATTTTGAACCTCGTCATTTAGGTATATGTTATTGTTCATGATTTTTTTGTTCAATGGATCTGGTCTCACAATGTAGCTCAGAAGTGTTGCTTCATCGATAACATCCTCCAGTTGGCCTTCAGATTTGTTATTGCTTTGTGATTGTGCGTGGTTTATGTAGTTCAACTTTTGAAAAATACTGTGCTTGAAAGTGTCAAAGTGCTTTTGGGTCTTGTCTCTATATGCATCATTACCTTGATTATTTGGAGTCAGTGATATGCTGTTGTTTACAGAGACAGACTTGTTTGTAGTTTCAGAAGATGACATTGATAGCACAGACATTGGGGATTAGGCTTTGGGTTCTGTGTCATAAGGAGATAAGAGTTAGATTCGTTTTTTTTTTGTTTTCTTCAATACCCCTAATTTAACTACAGCCATTTAGCGGAAAAAATACTTTTCTTTGAAAATATTAATAGTGCTGCTCAACTAGGATCTGTTTAGATGGTTTGATACGAAACTCAATCAGGAAGCCCCAAAAGGAAGCCTACAAGTTCAATTTCAAAAGTGAAGTAATCTTTTCTCTTAGAAATATAGGAGAGAAATATACCTATAATCTTAAATCATGTCAGATAACAAAGATAGCTATGGTTGGAGTATTTTCTCATCTTTAACTAAGCACATTAACTATACTAATACAGAGAATAAATCTGATGTAGTTATTCCCAGGGACGATACTGAAACAACTCATTTGTCTGAGTTTGATCTCATAAAGAGTGCTGCTTTAAAGTCAGTCAAGAACTTATCTTCTACCGATAAGCTTATGATTCTTGTACACATTAAAAGAAAGTACGGCTTGCAGACACGTACACTGGATGTAAATAAAGAAGTGTTATGTGTTTTCTATATCATAAGAGAAGTCTTTGGTGATCTGTTTCGAAGATTTTCTGAATCAGAAACTAATGATACAAGTCCATCTTCTTTATATATCCATCAAGCCATAGAGCACTTCGTTAATAACAAATTTGATATAGAAAGTTTCAAGCCTGCTTACCAAGCGATAATACTTGACGAGATAAAGAGCAAAACTAAAGAGTTGGATACACAAAACTCAAAAATTATTAAATCACAACTCTCTATCTTCAATAGTTTTCCTACATCTAAAGTGGTTTTAAGCGACAAAGATATCAAGCTTTTTTCAAAAAGTGTGGACAACCTTTCCAGTTCATCAACCAGCTCTAGTGATACAAAATCTAATAAGTTTATATCTACACTATTAGATTTGGACGGCACTACTGATGATACTTCAATTGAAGAGCAACAAACAGAAAGAACGGGATATTTCAATGCTCTTACTTCAGTGTCTATACTATCAACTATTCAAGGTACTATCAACAGCGTCTACAAAACTGAAGAGAATAACAATAAAACAACAGTGGAGAACAACCGCAGCGAACTTCAGGATATTAACAAGCCCTTCATCATAACTCAAGTTGTGGATCCAGTTGATAGCAGTATACAACTTGTAGTAGATCATCGGTTCGAAGAGTTGCTTACATCGCCTCATGTAAAAACACCTTACAAGCCTTTAAGGAAACATGATATATTCTGCAAAGAACCACTTTCAAATAAAAAGGCTTTATGTGTTGCCTACGATAATTGTGTTTTTCTTCCAAGCTCCAACATCAAGGAATATTTTCATAAAAGAGGAATATTGAGTAAAATTGGCCTGGGTATACGAGATCATTATAGACTGGATACAGGAGACCTGCATTTATACTTGTCAAATAATTACGATCATGTTTTGAATTCAATAGCTCAGAAGACAACTAATACAAAGACGAATGTGATCATCAGCTTTCAGGTATGCGATCTACGTTACAATGCGGATATTAATGTCAGCGATAAATCTATGAACACTAAGATCTTTGCAGACATTGCTGATGAAAACCTAAGAAACATCCTTAAGGCTCCTAATATTGTAAACAAGAAGGTTACGATAGATGTTCCAGCAATTAGTACAGATTCAAGCAACATAGACTTAATTATTGAAAGAATTCAAGATGTCTTTTTAAGATTGGATACAGAAATGAATATATTTGAGGGGGAACTGGATAATTTACTATTTCTCACAAGTGGGGAGTCATTCAACCTACTAATTTTGTGTCTACCCTATCTAAAAGAATACACTCAGATGAAACATCACGACCCCAAATGTATCAAACATTTTAACTATGAAAATTATCCCATTAAAAGATTACTAAACGGAAACAAAACTAATAAAGCTAGGGTCCCTTTCAACAAAGTTGGTGTGCTAGGACTAAATGTCAATCCTAGCTACTCCTCTTTGTATTTCCCAATGGGGGATGCCACGCTGTGTAAAGACTCCATTTTTTATGAGAGTTTGAACTGGGCACTCTATAATAACTTCACAATAAGCTTAGTAGCAGATTTATATGACTGTCATCAATATCCTTTACAAGATAAGTTGCTAATTAACATTTTGCATCCACATCTAATTCGAGGTCTCAATGTTCAAATTAATCAAATTGAAGACGACAGCAGTGTGATGTACACGGAGGATTATCAACACATAAAAAATTCAAAAATACCATTCAATAGGAAATATGAGGTAGTATTGGTTCAATATTTATTGAGTCTCTTAAACCTAGGATATATACTGAACGATACCATACCTCTTATTAACATGGTAAGCAAAATATACGAATCTAGGGCCTTCAACAATTTAACAAGAACTCCCCAACTAAAGAAGAAATTGGATAAATTGAAAAAAGAATTTGTGGATAAAATAGAAAAGCTTCACATTGATTGGCTAAGTGTAGATCCAGAGACAATACTAAAGAGTCTTGATGAGTTCGGTGTAGACAAAGATGTTCAAAAGCTTCATTACATATACTACTGTATGATAAAAAAACAGCTGAATAACTCAATACCATCTAAAGAGGGCGATGTTCTACCACACGTTAAGACTTCAAGTATCTGGAATAATGATGAAATCTATAAATTCTTTATCAGTAATACACTGTTTACAGCATTTAACTATCCTCAAAAGAATATCACCATGTACGATATTGCAAGAATAGAGGAGACAGAAACTTCCAAGGAAAAAAGTCAGTTTTTGTTAATTTGGAAATTAAGGGAATTTGCCACTAATTTCGTCAAAATGAACAACTTGCCGCTGTACTTGAATGATATACAAAACAAACTAGAAAAAGAAACTGTAAACAGTAAATACAGCTCCGATGGCTTTGAATACGGGAGTGGAAAGGCTGACAGCATCCAATGCATGAAGTACTTATACAAATGCTACCTGGATTATGCACCGCCAACAAACAACAGAAATCTAAGTGAATTCAAGAAAGAGGTGCTTGATATGACATGGGATGTCTATGAGTCCAGTGATGATTTCATTGACGACTTGGTTAATTAATGAACATATGTTACCAAGCGTGTTTCGGAGATACGATGAAATTGAAGCATTGCGGAGAAAATGTGTATAGTTTCTATACGATACCATAGCGAAATGCTTTATATATATTTTTTTCCCAATTATTTTAGCTAAATAAATCCAAAAAGTGTATTGATCTAAAACCAACACAAAACAGATTTGGAAACACACCGCTGACTGAATTATGTCCAATAAAAGAAGAGCATCATTCAATGATGAAAATGATCAGAATCTAGTCGAAGAGATATCATACCAGATTGATCCCAAGAAGCTTAAGAAATTTGAGGACAAAGCTTCTCAATCTACACAGAAAGAGGAACCCACTCAGCTACTACAAGAGACATCTGAAAACAAGAACATTGATGATACAGTGGCCAAATTAACCTCTTTAGGAGACTCGGAATTCTCTGTCGACTATGAAGTTAAGAGAAGCTATTTTTTGTCTAATGAAAATAAAATATTGAAAGTAGGTAGATCATCACAATGCTCACTAAAAATCAACAACTTATTAATCTCTTCTGTGCATCTAGAAATTAGTATGGATACAAAAAACTCCACAGATGTTTTATACGTGAAGTGTATTGGAAGAAATGGAACGAAGATAAACGGGGAAAACACAAATAATCAAGAAAACTATCGATTGTACAATGGTGATGAGTTATTAATGGGGGAGAAGGTCAAGTTAAAAGTCAATTACACCAAAAAGAGCAAATCCATCAACGATTATTACTTAATTCAGGAAGAACTAGGTAACGGACACTATGCAGTGGTTAAAAGAGGTATTCACAAGTTAACAAAGAAAAAGGCTGCAATAAAGGAATTTTATAAACAGAGCATTGATGATTTATACAAGTTCGATAAAGAATGTGACATATTAGTTGGACTAAAGCACGACAACATAGTGAAGCTTTATGACACATTTATTGAACCTATTCCTAGAGAACCAGGATTTTTCAAGACTTTCCTTGTAATGGAATATGCAAACGGTGGAGAACTATTCAACAGAATAGTTAAAAAAGGGAAACTAAGCATTGATGAATCAAAAAATATATTTAGACAGCTATTATCAGGTGTCAAATATTTGCACCTACATCATATCATTCACAGAGATATCAAACCTGAAAACGTTCTTTTGGAGATCAAATACAAAGACTCATCTAAGCCAATAAGTGAACAGGTTCAGCTAGGTCCATGGGATGACAAGGAGCTTGATGTTACTGTTAAGTTAGCCGACTTTGGACTGGCCAAGTTTATAGGAGGAACCCAGCAAAGTCAAATCAACAACCATATAGCTACAAAGACCATGTGTGGCTCCCCTGGATATGTGAGTCCTGAGATCTTACAAAACCTTGAATATACCGAAAAGACTGACATGTGGTCGCTAGGTGTGGTTTTGTATATTTTATTGTGTGGGTTTCCACCTTTTAGTGATCAATTAGGTCCGCCATCTATGAAGCAACAAATCATAGAAGCAAAGTATGCCTTCTATTCTCCTTACTGGGACGATATACCTGATGTTGCTTTGGATTTGATATCAAATTTACTTCAACTGGACACTAATAAAAGATATTCTGTCATGGATGCGGTTAATCATCCATGGTTCAATGATATAATCCCTCAATCACAATATCATAAAATTATCAGTAGAATTACACCTTCCCAACATCAAGATTCCTATCTTTCACAACAAAGAAATAAACTGTTTAGATAATTTTTTTGATTAATTATGATCAATCATATTTTTTGTATTATATATAAGTGTTGAATACTCACCATTGTGCTATTGTCTCTAATTTTTCCTGTAAACTGTTTTTAGTCTTAATTCTCATATAGAAGATATCACAGTTTTTGTTTGAACACAGAACTTCATTGTGTAAAGATCCGGAACATCTTTGACATTTCGTCCATAACTGATTGAATCTATCTTGCATCTCTCTAACCTCAATAAGTTTATCTAGATATATTTTTCCGGTGTCCTGTGAACAATTATCACATAATGGGCCCTTGTCTTCCTTCTTCAAAGGATTTTTACAGCTTTGACAAGTTCTGACTTTCTTCAGGAATCCCATCAAAGCACCTGTTTTCCCAGTTGTGATAGTTATTTCTGTTATGTTAAATTTCGCTATGGCTTTATTCTCTCCAATAATAGGCCCGATTATTGAAACTATAGGGTTCTTCAGCTGTTGATTCAAATAATATTTGGAGTCAATTGGAATGTTATTTTCTAGAACATATAACGGATCTTCAGCTCTATCATATAGTTTGGTGTTACCACCTACAATAACGTAATCAACTCTATCACCAACTTGAGGACCAGTACCCTCTCTCTTCGCAATCTTTTTAGCAAGTACAGCATGAGGCTGCGGATTTGTGTAGTTAGGAGCTAAAGCCTTCGATATAATCAGCTTTGATATATCGATATTATTTTGCAAGATACTCTTGATGATTTGATCTAAATACTGAATACCTTTCTCAACATCTCTATCAATCAAAATATTTTTCAGCATTTTATTCATTACCAGAGAAACTAAAGGACACGAATCTCTTCTTACAGAAGCCAGACCTTTTTGATCTAATTTGTCATAGTTGTTTGGATTGGTCCAATAAAGTCCTGCGTATCTTTTCTTGTTAATCAACAAGTAAGGAAAGTAACACTTTTCAAATTCCAAGTTGATAGGGTTTTTGAAAATTTTGGAAATGGCTCTTGCCGCTTCATCACCCAGCACCATGGATTCCTTCAAATCATCAGTACCGAACTTAATCATAACAGAATCTGTATCACCATAAACAACAACGGCATTGTGTTTATATCCATTTTTCATAGTGTAGTGATCTTCAACATACTTCTTGGTCTTCAAAATCATTTCTCTACCAAAGGCAGTGACTGAAGAGGATATTTGTAAGCAAGGCAGTTTACCGATTGTGGCACCAGTGAAACCATAAACAGAGTTAGCTGAAATTTTCAAAGCAAGTTGCTTACCATCCAAAACCTTCTTTCTGAAAGGATCAGTTTCTGATTTTAGTTGGTTCTTAGCTTTCTTTCTGGCTTTGATAAGTTCATCCAAAATCTCAGGTAAAATACCCTTCTTCTTATGTTCCATCACAAAGCAATCACCATTTGGAGTGACAATGTAATCTTCATCTTTGACTAGTTTCAATCTTGCTATGGTGTTCTTATCAAGCAATGTGGTGTAGCATAAGTTATGTGCCATGATGATAGAAGGGTATAGAGAGTTGAAATCCAGAGTGGCAATCGGCATATTGTAAAATCCTCTTATAGGCTCGATAACTGTAGCACCCTCGTATTGTTCATCAGTACCATTCTTACCAGTCAAATTAGGAACAAGAGTGTCAATTGACAGACACTTTCTAAAAATTTGAGATATAACCTTGATTTGTTGACCTCTTGTTAACAAGTAACTGAAAGGAACACCTGTGACTCTACTCATTTCAGTGTAATTAATCAAAGGCATTAGCTTCTCAAGCAGTTTCAAAGGCAGCAAAGCATCCTTCAAACAGTAGATAGCCAGTCTTCTTCTGGTATCAGCATCCCCATTGTGAAGATCTGTAATAATGGAATAATGTACATCCTCCTTTTGTTCATTCAAAAAATGAGCAGACACAGCATTCAATGTGTATGATCTTAGTTTATATTCTCTTCTGATGAAAGCCAGAATATCAAGTTGCAATCTACCTGAGATATTGATGATTTTGTTGTCTCTTGTACCCAAGGCCTTGGATGTAAATGTCGAAGTTTTGTAGTTGTTCTTGACATTAGTCAACTTACCAAAGTAAGGGAAGGCATCAAGTTTCAAACTTTGGGCTCTATCCAGCAAATATGGCAAATCAAAGCCTTCAATATTGTATCCAATAATGATATCTGCATCAACTTCCTTAACAAAGTCCTTCCATGCCATTAACATATCTTCTTCTTTCTTGTAGGAGAATACTTCAATTCCGGAAATAGCCGAACAGGTGTTGACAGTGAAAACATTCTTGACAAATGGCACATTTGTAGCGGATCCTTGTTCGTTCACAACATTAGCTATTTGAATCACAGGATCAACAGAGGGCTCAGGGAAGACACCCGGTCTACCAGCACATTCAAGATCAAATGACAAAATTCTCAACGGAGCAAACTTAGACCATTCAGCATCATCGGCTGAGTGAACAACCAAGTCTTTATAGTCAATAAGAGTCTCGATTTGACAGTTCGAAATCTTACTGTGACCGGTGACAAATCTGTGCTTGTCTTTAGGCAAGGTTAGCCAAGACATACCAACAATTTTTAGATCAATCATCAGTCTTAGCATATAAGCTATATTATCAAAAGTGGTCATTCTTTCACCATAAACAAATTTTCCGGGGATATTTATATTACCGTCTTCAAACTGTTTTCTTATTTTGAAAATAGAGCTGTGATTGTTCAAATAAATCTTCAAAAATGGCAATTTGGAATCACCTTGATATCCCCATATATTATGTTTGTAGCATTGCTCAATTTTGGTAACTTTTTCTGCAGATGCATCACCATCGGATCCACCGCCACTGTTACCATTTAGATAGTTGTCATTCAAATAATTGATCAAAACTTCCAATTCCTTCTTTAGTGCATCAGGTTGATCTTTCAAGTTACCATAAGGAGAAGGAACGTATAGATAGTGCTGAAATCCAGTGATTGTACACATAATGGAATAACCATTGTCTGTTACACCATAAAATCTTACAGCAGACTCGTTGTTGTGATAACACTCCTGGGAGTCGATTTGTTGGAAATTTATGTCACCTAAGTATTCATGAGTTAGATTCTTTAAGTCTAGTGGTTTTCTACTCCAAACTTGTTTAACAACAGAGTCTTCTGGTGTAGTTTCTAAGCTGTCAAGAATATCCTGATCTGCTTTCGCACTAGGTAACTGAGAAGACAAATCATTTTTTTGCTTGTAACCTTTAGAGACATGCTTTGTATAGTGCGTGTTATCATCTAGAAGATTTTCCATATTGATTGCTCTAATATCTTGACTTATAGGCTCAGACATCACAGAATGATCAATGTTCAAAGATTTCACCTTTTTAACTGACACATCATTCGATGCTTCTTCAATATGTCTCTTCTTAGAGACGTTGTCTTCGCCGTTCATGTTTTTTGAGAAGAGGATTTTATACAATAACTTATCTGTCTTAAACTATTGAAAGCAGTTGTGGTTCTTACATTACTCCATCTAGTCAATAATATAAATATAGTTTAAAGTCTTTCAAATATGAAGAGGCAAAAAAATAAAATAAAAAATGAATTAAAAAAAAATATTAAAGAAAAAAAAAATTTCGTTTCTAATACTTACGCGTTTCGGATATAAAGCTATCAACTCCACTAGATACCAAAGATTCTTTGGAGGATGCTGATTAACAAAACGATTAAAACAGGAGCTATTGCCCTTAGAAAGACCATGCCGTCTTCTGCAACTTCCTCTTGCTGCTGTTGTTGCCTGAATCTAGGAGCACCGCCCATATTTGTTCTTCTAAATCCTCCATTGAACGGATCGAATTGGAAAGTTTGGAAGCTTCCTCCACCACCAGAAAACATGTTGAAAAGCTCATCAAAGTCAGCGTTCTGTTGGAAAAATGGATTGTGAGAGTGTTGGTTGAAGAAAGGTGATTGTCCAGCACCACCTCTTCTGGCACCAAAGGAGGAAGGCCCCGATGGAGCGGAATTTTTCTTATTACTGTAATCTATCCCATCAATATCATAGCTCTTCTTATTCTGCTCATCACTGAGATGCTCGTATACCTTGTTGATAAGCTTGAAGCAGTCAGATGCCTTCTCATGAGAGTTTTTGTCAGGATGTAAGTTTATGGCAAGTTTTCTGTATGTCTTTTTTAGAACGTTTTGTGAGATGTTGTGTCTGTCGCTGTGATCCAGGCCCAGTATTTTGTAGTAGTCGTATGGCGCATGCTTGTAGGAGGATAGCGTGTACTTGTGTATTCTGTCTATAACTATTTCTTGTTGCTTAGTGACACTAGGTCTACTGCTTTCAGAAGACATTAGTATGGGTGTTTTGTTCAGAGAGCTTTGAGATTATTCGAAGATTGAGTAAGACGACAGACTTGTGATTAATTTGACTCTAATTTAGTCTTTACTATCAGCTATACCTATAGGCTTATGGGGAGTGATGTTGTGTGTGTGTGTTTTTCAGTCTGATAGAACATTCCAGAAGACCTTTTTGGAAAAAAAAAAAAACGACTCCTGAAACATTTCAAATTTTTTTTTGTCCGTCACGCTGTTGCCGCTGAAAAAAAATCGTTGACGAATTGGGACTTTCACGTGCGTGTTTTTAATTGAATAAACGAAGATTAGCTAGGATTATATAAATTGGTATCTCAACTTCACCTTTGGTTTCATGTTGTATCCACCAAGACCAAAAGCAGTACTTAACTTTGAACAAAAAACAAAAGCTAAACTTCTTCTTCATTTAAATCCTTCATTCTTTGCTCAATGATTCTTTGAATGTCTGCATCGTCTAACTCTTCATCTTTCTTTGTTATGAACTTGAGTTTCTTGTTCAGTTTGCTTCCTACTCCTTCATTACTTGTATTATGCTTGATCACTGTCTTTTTTCTAATTATCTTACCACTGGGCAACACTTCAAAGCTGGATGGATCAGTTTTATACTGCTCTTTGGTGTAATCTCCTAGTGGATTCAAACTGCCTAATAAAGTGTTTCTTCTACTACGCTTCTTTGTCTTATGGTCGCTGTTTTTATTGGAACTTGTTTCTAGTTTAATAATTTCTGATTCTACCTTTGTTATGGCTTGGATTTCATGATTACTTTCACTACTGTCTTTTGTGGTGTCGTTATCCTTATAACATTCTTTGTCTGTATTGTGATGGAATTTATTTTTCAATTTGTTCTGATACCTTTTAACAGTACTGATGTCCCTTTCCCAGGTCCAGCCCTGTTGCAACTCCATGTAACTGTCAAATTCTAACTTCTTTCGAACCTCATCGTTCTTTTCTAGCTGTGCAAACACTGATGCATCAGATGGCGCAAAAATGTTGACCCACACTTTGGTTAGCATATCAAACAATATCAAAATGGTGATTGCCACAAACATTGTGGCCCACAAGGTTGCATCAGTACCAAAATGCTCATATAACCCACTTTTAACATCATATATCATGACATTGTCAGAGTATATGGCAGGCAAAACACAACTCCACAGTAGCCATCCGCCACATGAAAGAATGGTGG
Organism: Hanseniaspora pseudoguilliermondii; assembly: GCA_030573455.1. Taxonomy (NCBI): domain Eukaryota; kingdom Fungi; phylum Ascomycota; class Saccharomycetes; order Saccharomycodales; family Saccharomycodaceae; genus Hanseniaspora; species Hanseniaspora pseudoguilliermondii. The sequence goes on along the minus strand of JAJMDH010000087.1, from coordinate 560,237 downwards.
ATGCAAACTCAATAGGAGAACGGTTTCTCATCTCTATGAACTGTAACTTGATATTGATGAAGAAAATAACGACAGTGAAGTTAATGAATCCTAATGCATAAATACCATTATCCTTTAGTGCCCTAGACCCCCAAACAAAGACAGATGTGAATGTTATGAAACAGGCATTGGCTGCAGCGGATATGATCCACTGCAAAAAAATCTTGATGTTGAATCCTTGTGATAACCGACCAAATGTATACAACTCAGGAATTGCCAACAAGGTGGATGCCTTCAAGTCCTTGTGGAACATCCCTACACATAAAACAGGCAATGACGTAAAGAGAGTGTTGAACATACTCAATGACCAAGGCTCATACAATGAGGTACCCGAAAACATTGTCCATCTCTGGTAAATCATCTGCCCCAAATAAAACATGGTTTCCTTGTAAAAGGTTGCCAAAATAAACAAGCAAGTCCTGCTGTAGTTATATCTTCCATGAACCAAAAGAAGCTTTAGTAAAAACCTGAACTGTCCTATTGAATAGTCTGATGATCTTGAAGCTTGCAAACCTTCCTTTCCTGCTATACCAACACCAATATCCGCACTTTGGATCATTGCAATGTCATTGGCACCATCACCTATCGCCAATGTGACTGCCTCAGTGTCCTTTTGCTTCACTGTTTTCACCATGTCAGCCTTTTGGGATGGAGATGCCCTACAAACAATAACGGAGTCACACTTCATACACAAATCAAAAAATATGGATCTCTCTAGACTTTGCAAATATTTGAGCGTTTGTCCATCAACAACAACCACACAATGTGCAATGGTCTCATTGAGGATCTCGTTGTATGCAGTGAGCATCTTTGCACTGATGTCAACATCATCCTTGTCCAAGACAATAACTGAGGAGTACTCGTAAATCAAGTTACATGAGTACCCAATGTTGATTGCAGTTTCTCTCTTGTCACCGGTCAACATCCACATCTTGATTCCTGCTCTCTTGAACTTTTCTATGGCCTCGGGAACACCCTCTTGAAGCTTGTCCTCAATTGCTGTGGCAGCCAGCAACTTCAAGTCGATTTCAATCTCGCCTCCAACGGCATCAATTTTTTCCTTTCTGTTTTCTACACTGGTTTTGGCCCTTTGATACTTCTCATACCATGCTGAGTAAATGTCCTTGTCCAAGATTTTGTATGCATACAACAATGTTCTTAACCCCTCGGTGGAAAAGTCTTCAATAGATTCCAAAACACGTTCAAGAACATACTCATCATTCATGGTCAAGCTGTTATCACCTATGTATGCTTCCATCTCCCTCTTGAACTCATTGTCCCTAGGGTTCAATAAAGAATTTCTTTTGGACTTTCTGTCTTCTTCCAAAACATCGGACAGCATTCGGGGGTTGTATTTTGCCATTTGATTTTTATGATGCTCTATTTTGCTTTCAAGCGCTATGTTTTTAACAGCCTGTGTGTTCTTCTCAATCTCCTCAACTAAGGCATCAATGTTGTTGGGTATGTCTCCTGTGGCTTGCTCCTGAATGACCCCTGACTTTCTTCCATCCATGGAAACTCTAGATATACTGTTTCTCATTTGTTTGAGTGACAAGCTGGCTCTCGATGCAACATCAGGAGGTTGTGGAACATTAAGGTTAGATGATCTACCGTTGGTACTATCAACTTTAGCTAACGCCAAGGATTTTCTGTGTATACCAGAAAGTTTTCCTGAGTTGAACAATGACACTGAATCTCTGGCATTAGCACTAAGAGACTTTCTTTGCTCTAGTAAAGTTTCATTTTGTAAATGTTTTCTATCCTCGGTGTGTGTCTTGCTCTCGGATCTTTTGCTTGAGGTCAATTGTTGATTTTCCAATCTTTCGAGAATTACATTGTCTGCACCTTTACATATTAACAAGATTTCATCCCCAAGATCATTTTCTTTCTTTACAATAACAGACATTCTCTTTCTATCAGAGTTGAAATCAATAACTTCCAAGACTTTGTATTTTGTAACCAATGAAGGTCTATCAAAGCCATTAGGGTATGTTTTTATATGGATCTCATCGGTGGACTTATCTATCATCACATACCCCATATCTCTAGCTGCTATTATCAATGCTAATTCATCAGGAGATGCTGCCTGATACTCAATGTTGTCATTGTTGTTTGATTTCTGACCTAGTTTCTTTGGTAAGCAAGTATGACACAAGGACAAGCAAAGCAAAAAGAAATTGACCTTTTTGGCAAACACAGTATCAGGATACTCTTGAATGTATTTTATCAATGCAAATGTTGACTTTATTTCAGGTTGCTTGATCACGTTTGAATCGCTGCTACCTGTCTTGTTTAGATTTGGAGAATCTGATATGTTGGAAAATCTAACAACGCTTGTATCGATTATGCTTTCATCTAACTCCAATTGCGGATTTGAATCGCTGTTTTCGTCTTCTTCATTTATTCTATGCATGCCAGAATATCTGTTTTCTATAAAGGATGCAATACTGGGTCTTCCTGAATATGTGGTTGATCCGGTGTTCTTAAAGTCTATGGAGGTTCTACATTCTGTGCTTATTTTCTTGGAATCATTGGACGTGGATGATAATGACGGATCATTTGGTAGTAGTCTTTCAACAAATGAATAATCCGCATTCACTTGATCAACTTTGTCTGGATCGATACAATGTTTCCAGTTGGTTCCCAAAATACTAAACTTCTTGAATATCATTATGTTATCGGTAAGCGTGCCTGTCTTATCACTGAATATGTAACTGACTTGACCCAGCTCTTCGAGGATAGTAGCTGTTCTTGATTCCATGGATATGTTTCCGGGCTTGTAATACATGTCGATGTCCCACTCCATCAATTTGGACTGCATCAACTTGATTAATTCCATGGTCACATACAAGGACAAAGGAATTAACGTGTTATACATGATGATAAACCCCATAATTGATGCTGCTGTTGACACACCATGATCCATAAAGTACCAGACTTTGTTATTAAATACATATTTGTTTTCATTTACTTTGAATCCCAAAAATGAAAACAAGGACATGGACAGCACCAATAAAGCCATGAAAATAACTATCATGTTGATATTCTTTTGGAGCTTTGGAGATTTGTTTTTTGGCGACTTTATTGCATTCATTCTGATTTTTGTTTCCTCTCCAGAGTACAAAACCATTCCTAGAACTTTATCTGTGTTTCTTAGAACAGAACCTCTTAGGCATATGTTGTCCATGTCAAGAGAATATGTTTTGAAATCTCCCGTGTTGCTGTCCAAGGTCTTTAAATTCCCCTGAAAGTTGTACAAGTCACTGTTTGGAAGATCAATTTCAATTTTTGCTTGGAATGATTGTAAAGAAGAAGATCTGTATAAATTCTTGTATAGTTCAGAATGTCCATTTTTGACCTTGAGATTTGTTTCCCCGTCCAAGTCTTTAGTTTCAACAAAGATCTGATTGTTTTCAATGCTAGTTGATGATAGAATTAGTATGTCAGCGGGAATATTTTCATTATTTGATAGAATAACAAAATCCCCAACTCTTAAGTTATGCCATTCTGTTTTTTTGATTTGTAAATCAGAATTGTTTAATTGATTTGCCATGAAGAAAATATTGTTGTTTGAATTATCTTCATTACGGAAATATACATCCTCATCTTTATGAACATTTTTAAAATCACATATCTTATCGACAGCTGAATCTTTATCGTGTATATTCTTTGTAAGCAATTTTGATTTCAAAGATTGATACAGTTTTGAATCTTGCCAAAACTTCAATTTTTTGACCCTCAATACATTTGAATATGACTTGTTTTGACCCTTTATGAACAAAACATTGGTCAATTTCTTATTCTCTACACAATCCAACTGATACCTTCTAAAATCATCATAACCTTCTCTTAGGCCTGATATGGAAATGAATATGAGTAAAGGAATGATGGTTGTGTATGAACCTGTTGTTGACCAACCAGGAATCATTTGGAGAATGGAGATGATTAAGAAATATGAGTTAGCAAATTTCTTAAATTGAAACAGCACCTGCTTGGGAATAAAAGTTGTTAAAGAATACTTTGTAGAAACGATTTTGTTGTCAATGTACGGTTTGTTGGTATCTTTGTTGATAAGGAGATTTTTGTCATTTATATTGAAGTCATCCAGAATATGATTGAATGATCTGTCAATGCTGATGGGAATGACCCTTTGAATTGGCTTGTTCTGATCATGATTACCGGTCATTGTATGATATAATGGAAATTAAATCAGGATGAATTTTTTCTTAAAGAATAGAAAGAGAGAAACTGATGATAATTATAGTTTCCAACTATAAAGTTATATTATGTGTTTTTTTGTTGGTTGATTATTTTGTTTATTATATAAAAAAGAATGAATTTTATGTTACTTGTCTGATTATTATCATATGCATCAAAGTAAAATATGTAAACTCACTCTTTTATACAAGTGACTATTGATTTTCTGGATATGGAAATTTTGAAGTTCAACTCTGCCAACTCTTTAAAAGTGGAGTTGTTATTTCTGTTGGGCTTCTATTTCTATTTAATTTTTTTTTTTCATGAAAGCCACACAAAAACTTCATACTCAACGGTATGTGTTATCTCCGACAATGCAAACACTAAAAAAATACCAAAATACAGCATTTTTTTGTTTACATTACACACAAAGGCCTACACCAAGGAACAGTACTAACAAATATACAAAATCACTCATCCTATACTAATGTCTTCTTATCAAAAGATCTTCAATGATCTTACAAACCAAAACGATCAGTACTCCATTTTAATCAGCAAGTGTCAAGATGCCTTGAACGATTTGAATATGTCCTTGAATGCAAACTCAGAATCATTAACAAATGATATAAAGCCACTCCCAAACAGCAACATGGAATCAACCATCAACAACCCCTCTTTGAAGGAATTTGAAAGCTTGGGTCTTGATGCTTTGTCCAAAAACGAAGTAGCCATTATTTTAATGGCTGGTGGGCAAGGTACAAGATTGGGATCCAAGGATCCTAAAGGATTGTATGATATCAAACTTAACAAATACAAGTCCTTATTTGAAATCCAACTCAAATCAGTGTTGTATTTACAAAAGAAAATTCATGAAAAGTTTGATAAGAAAGTTGATATTCCGTTTTATATCATGACTTCCCCAGCAACTTACCAAAAGACACATGACTTCTTGAATGAAAATAACTTTTTTGGATTAACTAAGGATCAATTCAAGATATTCAACCAGGGAACTTTACCAGCATTGGCCAAATCTGGGGAGAAGTTTTTGTTGTCCAAGGAGAAAACCTTTATCCAATCCCCTGATGGTAATGGGGGACTATACAAGGCCATCAAGGATAACCATATTTTGGATGATATGTTACAAAAGGGTATTAAACATATACACATGTACTGTGTTGACAATGTTTTAGTCAAAATAGCCGATCCTGTGTTTATAGGGTATGCAATCAAGAACAACTTCAAGCTATGTACCAAAAGTGTAAGAAAGACAGATCCATCTGAAAAGGTAGGTTTGATTGTTGCCAAAAACAATAAGCCTGCTGTTATAGAGTATTCAGAGATCAACAATGAAATGGCCGAGGCCCTGGATCAAAAAGACCCATCATTACTTCAATTCAGATGTGCAAATATAGTTAACCATTATTACCACATCTCTTTATTCAAAGATTATTTGGACTCATGGATCGAAAGATTGCCATACCACATAGCATTCAAGAAGATTCCATGCTATGACTTTGACACCAACACAGAGGTCAATCCTGACCAACCTAATGGAATAAAGTTGGAACAATTCATATTTGATGTTTTCCCATTCGTTAGCATCGAAGAGTTTGGTTGTTTAGAAGTTTCCAGAGAGGAAGAGTTTTCACCATTGAAAAATGGATTGGACGCTGACAACTCAAACCCTACAACTTGCAAACAAGACTTTTTGAACAGATCAAAGAAATGGATTGCAGAAGCTAACATAAAGCCTGTTGATGGTATAGAGGAAGTTTCCGTTTATGAATACTAAAGAATATACACTGTTTCCATTCGTAGATAATAATAAAAACATTATTTCACAATTACTTATATACTTTAGAATAATCCATTTGATAGTAGGACGAAATGTCATCTTCTTTCAAATTCAGAAACTGCTTTTCTCTTTTGTCTATCAAATTAATCTGTTTCAAGTGCATTTGACTAGCCTTTTTCAATTTATCCTCCTGGTTCTGCATGTTTTCTATATGCAACTCCTTGAGCTTGAGCTGCAGCTTGTTGTTCAGCTCCACATCACTCAATGTCTTTAAGTTCTCCATGAATGTATTCTCCCTTCTTGGCTCATCAACAAAGAATTGTTCAAAAGAGACATCCGCGTTCTCTCTTGGTGTTGAAACATACTCCGTGAAGGGATCATGGTTAAGATCAGGTGTTTTTGGTTGCTTTTCGGTGTTGTTGTAAGTACTGCCGTTGTTCAGCTTCAGAGATGTCCATTGATTTAGCAGTTCAGAGATTTCACTGTCTATTTTGGAAATGGATGCATTCGTGGATATGGAAAGCATGATTTTGCTTAGGGTAGATTGTATTTCGGCGTAGGTGTGCTCATCTTTACTTTCCATGTCATTCATTTCATTACAGTCGTCTTGTGGGATTCTCTGAAGCAACTCAGAATACTCATAAGTATCTGATCTCAGGGACACCTCAAAGCTCTCATTACCAACATTTTTCCCCTCAAACCAGTCTAAAAGGTCATGATCATTAAGCATACTTTTTCCGTTTTTCATTAGCAAATTTATATCATTGAACATATTCACAACTTTGGATATCAAATAGCCCTTGTCATTCACGGTGTGTTTGTAGTTTTCAATGATACCTTCCCATATTTCCAAACTTGCCGCATTCAATAAATCACCTTTAGATGGGATCAGTAACAACAAGAAAAGTTGAGTCAACTTCCTGAACTTGATCAAGTACTCCACATTTTGTATATCAAAGTTCAAATGCAGGAGTCTTTTCAACCCACTCGTGTCCAGGCCCAAATACATGGGGACATAGAAGCTCCAGAACTCTGAACTCAAGTTGATGTTGTTTTCTAGCAATGTTTCAATGGACATGATCAGTTTCATCATAATGGGAGTTATGCAGCTTCTCAGGATTTGTTGTGATGTTCCCCTCTTGTTGAATGATTCGACTTTGTAGTTGAATGAGTCAAGGTTGCCTATAAAGTTTGTGAGGTACCTTTTGTAGCTTTTTTGGTTATTACGAAGAATTTTGGTGTTGAAGTTTAAACTTTGATCAAGTAACTTGATTAAACAATCCATTTTCTTGGGAGTTAGGTATTTCCGATTTTTCAAAATATTTCGAATTTTCATGACCATGTTCAAGGTGTCCAGCTGATGCATGGACTTCAATGAGTTATTTGACAGTTCAATGGTGTTATTTTCGAGCAACTTGTTCTTTATATCGCTACTGGTATGTTTAATTTTAGGCTTCAGATTAATTATTGATTCTTTTAGAGGGATGGAAAAGACACGACGTGTGGAGTTGATGTCTGATACATTTGTTTGGAAAAACTTGGATGACAAAATTGTGTATTGTAGGTCATCAACCTCTCCTAGTGACCTATACTCACTCAGATAGTGTATGTACTTTGCATATAGGGCCAGTATATTTTCCGTTGTAGAGTTGACTACATTATAATTGTGATTTTCTATATGATCAACAGCTGTTAATTCTGAAAACTTTCTAGTTAACTGTTTGTTATTACTAAAGACTGGCTTTAGGTTCTGATATGATACCAGTGTGGAATCCTGGCTTAACCTAGGACTATTTATGTTGTTTGAAATTAAGTTCGCTTTTTCATTTACATTGAAATTGTTTAAATCTTGTTTCAATAATGGGAACTTTGATATATGTTTTTTAAAATGCTTGTTATTCTCTGTTAGAGCAGAAAACGATGAAAGCATTTTCTTCTGTGGAAATGTGAAGAAACACCTGTGATAAAATAAAGTATGTATAGCAAGGAAAGGGGATGGTTTCTTAACTTATTTCCCTGTTCTATTTAGCCACCTGTTTTGATTTGAAAAAGTGTATTGAAATGAAATGTACTATGTGCTGGTTGTTGACATCTACAGCTATTAAGACAATCCCCATATCAAAATTAAGAATCTGTCAGATCTTTTTGAAGAAAGTGATTTCAAAATGCATTAATGTATTTGTTTGATGATTTTTTTTAAAAAAAAATAAAAAATAAAAACAATCAAAGGAATATTTGATCTATTGGTGAATGTTTCCGAAAGGCGATATGTCACTGTAAACAAAGCGCATTGGGTCTTTTTTTTTTCACCAAATATAAAATTAAGGAAGAGTGCACGTGATACACAGCAAGTATCCTTTATTTGATGTTCAAAACACATTTCTTTTTATTATTAATAAAAAAGAAACAGATCTTCACTTCTGTTTAGAACCCACCATGAACTTGATAAGTTTAGTATTGATCATTCAGGTACAATCATCCATTTAAACCACCCTGCACGTGACATTCACACGAAAACACTACAGAAATGTGTGTTCAACAACTCCATTCTCCGACAAAAAAAAAATTTTTTTTTTTCGTTGTTGTTGTTTTTTTTTCTTTTCGTATTGAACAAATTTCGTGGACGACAGAAACACACACCCACACTTCCATATAAACAAAAGTTGCAAAAAGTAATATATCAAAGGTACACATACATTATACAAACAATATAATTACATTAACCAAAAATCAACAATTGAATATTGAATAAAAGTCTTTAAAAAGGTTTCTAAACAGATCAAATACCATAGCTACTTTGTTCTTAATTGCTCTTTTTTTTTTTTTCCAAACAACACACACATAAAAATCACCACTGAATAATGTCCGCTGCTACTGCCACTGCTCCTACCAACGAAGAGGATTTATTAGAATACTCTGATAACGAAGAACAAGCTCAACAAGTTCAATCCACCGAATCTAATGACCAAAATAACGATGATGAAAAGTCTAATGACAAATACGTAACAGGTTTACAAACTGGGTTCAAGGATTTCTTACTAAAGCCTGAATTAGCCAGAGCTATCAACGATTGTGGTTTTGAACATCCTTCTGAAGTTCAACAAGCCACCATCCCTCAATCCATCCACGGTACTGATGTTCTTTGTCAAGCCAAGTCAGGTTTGGGTAAAACTGCTGTCTTTGTTCTATCAACTTTACAACAAATCGAGCCTGTTGATGGTGAAGTTTCTGTCATGGTTATTTGTCACACCAGAGAGTTAGCCTTCCAAATCAAAAACGAATACACAAGATTCTCCAAGTATATGCCAGAAGTCAGAACTGGTGTCTACTACGGTGGTGTTGATGTCAAGGCCAATGTCAAGGAATTTGCCGACCCTAAAACAACTCCTCATATTGTTGTTGCCACTCCTGGTAGAGCTGCAAAACTTGTAAGAGAAAAAAAAATCAACTTATCCAAATTGAAGCACTTCGTCATTGATGAATGTGACAAGGTTTTGGAAACCTTGACCATGAGAAGAGATGTTCAAGATGTCTTCAGACAAACTCCTAGAGAAAAGCAAACTATGATGTTCACTGCCACCTTGAATGATGAAATCAAACCTATCTGTAGAAGATTCCTTCAAAACCCATTGGAAATCTTTGTTGATGACCAATCCAAGTTGACTTTACACGGTTTACAACAATACTACTGGAAAATCTCTGAAGAAGACAAAAACAAGAAGTTAGCCAAAATCTTGGATGACTTAGATTTCAACCAAGTCATCATCTTTGTCAACACATCCAAAAGAGCTCAGGAACTAACCAAGTTGTTGAACATATCCAACTTCCCTGCCATCTCCGTCAATGGTCACATGAAGCAAGAATTAAGAATCGCCACCTACCAAGCCTTCAAGAACTTTGAAAAGAGAATCTGTGTTGCCACTGATGTCTTCGGTAGAGGTATTGATATCGAAAGAATCAACTTGGCCATCAACTATGACTTGCCTACTGAATCTGACCAATATCTTCACAGAGTCGGTAGAGCTGGTAGATTTGGTACCAAGGGTTTATCCATCTCATTTGTTTCCAGTGAAAAGGATGAAGAAGTCTTGAAGCAAATCCAAGACAAGTTCGATGTTAAGATGGAAGCTTATCCAGAAGAAACTGGTATTGATTCAGCCACTTACTCTAACAACTAAGTGTGTGTATTATATAGTTTTTTCATTTTCATCAAGCAAATATATAAATAGGTAGAATTTTCTTATATTCAAAATAATGAATACATTTAACTTATAGATAATTTTATCAGTTCGTTTTTAGTTTATCCATTTTTTTTTCTTTTTTGATTACTGCCCAAATATTGATTATAAGCCTTATATGAAACAATCATCAATATCACTACAAAAGTTAACTAAATCAGATAATAAAAATAAAGAAATAATATGATTTTATTTTGTTTATAACATCTTAACAATGGGTCTTTTCTTATTGATTTATTATAATTCAAATTTATCTATATATAAAAAATTTGTATAAAAATTAAACCTTCACATTTAACATAACCGAAAGATGTGGTAATATTTCGTTAATAAATGCAAAACAGGAACATCCTCCATTTTGAAGAGTGTAAGATTCCTTGTTTCTGATTTTCTTTTTTGTGATATTTTTTGTTGTTGAGTATATGTTGGTTTGTTTTTTCTGAAAATTCCTTAACGGTAAGATTTTTGGAATCTAGATCTGGCACCCTTACCACCGAACTTCTTTGGTTCTGGCATTCTGGCGTCAGCAATTAATAAGGTTCTGTCGTAAGCAGTGAAAGCCTTCTTTAATTGGTTCTTGGTTTCTTCATCAACGTACTTTTGGTTGTAAGCAATCAAACCCTTGGCAATGGCTTGTCTGATGGCGTAAACTTGGGAAACGTGACCACCACCGGTAACTCTGACTCTGATGTCAACGTTGGCGAACTTGTCTAAACCAACTAACAATAATGGTTCGTAAACCTTGAATCTTAAGATTTCTGGTTCAACAGTGGTGATTGGGGCACCGTTGATGTGGATAATACCTTTACCGGCCTTAACGTAGGCAACAGCGGTAGCAGATTTCTTCTTACCGAAAGTCTGTTATTATAAATGTTAGGTTTTCTTTGATGTTTATTTATTACAAGATATGTATAATAAGTTAATAGTTGTTAGTAAATTAAGAGTCTTGAGTTTATTTTAAAACCATTCTTGAATAGAAAATGTTAAAAACAAAATACTTCGAGCACATCTTCAGGAAATCAACAAGCACACATTTGAAACATCCATTTAAAACTACATCATTTATCAATCTCTTCTCCTCAGAAAAATATATGCATTTATTATTGAACCTTATTAAACACATAACAGGTAGTTTATGAACTTTTCAATCTTTTGATACAACTTTCCTCGAAATATTAACTATCAATAAATATATGTCTGTTATCATTTGCTAATATTTATGGATTTTAATAACCATACTGTAATCGAAAAAGGTATCTAATGCAAAGTAACAACATCGAACAAAAAAGATAGATGCCTCAATAAAAACTAGTGATATCAAACTGATATAATCGAAAATATAATAAAAAAACAAGGGTACATTATTGCACCATGTTTGGTATTATAAGTTTCAATTAATCAGAAAAAACCACACCTACTCATACATGATTTGATGTGTTTTATGACTTGATAACCTTAGGTTTCTCTTTGAAGAATCCACTTAGTTCTTTGAATAAAATAGTGCAACTGTATTTGATTTCCCATATTGGATACTCTTTACAGTTATTAGTTTGGAAATTTGTTGTTTTATTCTCTGTTTACATTATTTCTCCTGATATTCATAGTTTTTTTATAGTTTTCTGTACCTCATTTTAACTTGGTTCTGGCTTGTCATTTATTTGGTATTGACATAGTGGTAGTATGAATTGTGTGTTTGCTTTGTGGTTGTATTTCGTTGTTTGTACTCTAAATTCTCATGTGGATGGGTTGTATTCCATTAGGTTACATACTTGGACACTTTGAACAGGGGTAGCGACGGCACTCATTATGACTATATCTAGGTTGTTCCTTGGTGGTTTAGTAAATTAGGGTCAATTAGGATTACTAATATTATAAGCGTGTGACCACACAATATTTAGCTTAAGCAAAGAATCAATAAAATTGGAATAGGAGAAAATGAAATTTCAAAAAAAAAAAAACTTAGGCTCAAGAGAGAAAAACTTATTGAAAATGCTAAGGCGAACACCACTATATTTGATAAATTAGGCAACAAAACAATTAACTAGGCCAAAATTTAATCTCTGTCTAAAAAAGAAAATTAAAAACTTAAAGTACAAAAAGGGTAAAAAAGTTTATGATTCTAAAAAGAAAATTCAATGAAAAAAGAAGTGAGTCTAACCATGATTGTGAGTGACTATCATCGAAATTCCAAGCAAAATATTGTATTGATGGTGAAAAAAAAATATATATAGAATGATGTTGCACTGTGAAATTCACACTCGCTCTATTTTTAATAACTCTAAACAGAAAGTGGTTGCTTCCGCATGAGAAAAAAAAAATTATATATGAACATACAAAATAGGAAAAAAATATAAGAAAAATCGAAAAAATCATTTCTCAAAGAAAAATGTAACAAAAAAAAAATTATGATCAGACAAATATTATTCAGAAAAAAATGTAACAAAAAAAAACATTTTTTTTTTTTAAAAAGTAATTTGTGAATTTATTATGATTAAGTAAGTGTTATCATATAGATTGTAAGTATAAAAAATTACCCGTTTTGGAAGATATCCAGTAAAAATTCAATATCATAACAAGATTTGCATTTCACAACGCATGTTACCATCAAAAAAAAAGGCATATAAAAATCACACTGTATTGCACATAACAAAAACATAAACTTTCACTTCAATTTTTTTTTGAACTAATTTCCCTTTTAGGTAACACAACTTTTGAAGCGCTTTTCTTGGAAATATCTCCTACAGGCTCATTTGTAATCGAAATATTTACTTTTTTTTTTTTTCGTACACTTTTTCTAGTCTTGCTTTCATTCTCATTTTTCTCTCTTGATTTCCTCTAGTTTTGTTTTATCGATTCACAATTGGTAAGGCGTAATAATTCTTTGACAAAAAATACATTATTAGAGTTAAAATTCTAAATATTATTTTAAAACATTTATTCTAAAAATTATTATTATTATTAATTTAAAGACAATTAAAAACAGCACCAAGTAAATCAAGACAATATAAACAATGGGTATGTACCTATGAAGCCAAGCCTTTAAACCTGTGATAATCAAACTTTAATGAACAAGAAAGTCCAAAGCATAGTCTCAATACCAATGATAACGACTAATATAGATGGATATACAAGAGAAAAAGTAAGTAGAAGTGGATATAGTATACTCTTCACAAATGAGAATTGATTTGGAATGTTATTGAATGAACCAGAGTAAAATTGAATATCAATTAGTTGAAATAATAGCATCAGTATGTTGTAATTCAGCAGAAGAAATTAGGTGAATGCTAAGCATATAGCAATAACTGTTAATAATTGATGAACAATAGCAGCGACTTTTTGTTATGAAGAATGATATCTAACTTTACAGTCAAGCATAAATAACAACAAATTTAACAATAACAAAGAACATGACTGTTGAGTAATATACACCATACAATTAACAAGAGTTATCAAATAACAGCATCTTGGTAAAGATTAAACAAATTCATTCCGGTGATGTATACTAGACACAAATTTACGGAATGATACTGATATGGAGACTAGGTTTATAATATAAACATGACTGAGGATTTTCTTGTTTTTAATAAGCTAAATTATCAACATAATACTTCCTGTTTTCAGAGATTTGTCTCTGGAAAAGGAAAATGAAGTTGAATCGAATAAACAAGAATTACTAACAATTAAACAATTATATTTCATAGTTTTATTGTATTGTAACCAAGTATGGTTATCATTAATCTGTGGAAAGAAAAATGTAGTAGCACATTAAATATTATTAATAAATAGCTATCTCTAAGAATTTACCAATCTTGAAGAACCACTTCAGAAAGCACTGGCAAGAAAGAGTCAAAGTTCACTTTGACCAAGCCGGTAAGAAGGCTTCCAGAAGACAAGCAAGAGCCACCAAGGCTGCTCAAATTGCTCCAAGACCATTAGACTTATTAAGACCAATTGTCAGAGCTCCAACTGTCAAGTACAACAGAAAGGTCAGAGCTGGTAGAGGTTTCACTTTAGCTGAAGTTAAGGCTGCTGGTTTAACCCCAGCTTACGCCAGAACCATCGGTATTGCTGTTGATTTCAGAAGACAAAACAGAAACACTGAAACTTACGAAGCTAACGTCCAAAGATTAAAAGAATACTTAGCCAAGATCATCATCTTCAAGAACGGTGAAAAGGCTGAAGCTGAACAAGTCTTATCTGCTTCTGCTTCCTTCCCAATTGCTCAACCATCCACTGATGTTGAAGCTAGAGAAGTTGTTGTTCCAGAACAAACTGCTTACAGAACCTTAAGATTAGCTAGATCTGAAAAGAAATACCACGGTATCAGAGAAAAGAAGGCTAGAGAATTAGCTGCCGCTGAAGCTGAAAAGAAGAAATAAACTAAACTAAGATAATGGAATGAAATCGATGAGGACGAAAATTTCTTTATCAGGTTTCAATTATTTTTTATAAAACTAATCATAACAATTTTACAATAAATGATGAACGAATAATATATATTTTATCTATTTAGTCACTTTCAACTAATCAAAACCCCAAATTATAAGTCAACAAAAAAATATAAAATGATTATTTATGAGTTAAATTTTCTTATTTGCTTCTTTTTCTTTAAGTTTCTCCTGCATTTAGTCATGGTGAACGTTTGTGTTTGTTGATTTTCTGATGAAGTCACGTGCATGTCTTCCATTGCTGGCACAATCATTTGTTCAACCAGAAGACATACGTTACAACATTAAGTTAGAACATGATCAAGAAGTAACAGAGTAACTATTGAGTGATCACTGACATGATGTTCAGATCAACAGTAATCAATCTTTACAAAAAGAAAAAATTATATCAAAGTTTGATTAAAAAAGGGATTCTACTAATAGAAAGTATATGGATATTATAAGTTATATATATCAACTGTTTAATCGAATAATCCGAAACCCATGTCGTCATCAGATTCTTCAGCAGCGGATTCTTCCTTTTCTTCTTCAGCAGCAGCTTCGGAACCGGCAGCGGCACCAGCGGCACCAGCAGCACCAGCAGCAGCTGGAGCAGCGGAGAAGTTGGATAACAAAGCAGCAATGTCTTGGGAACCGATGGCCTTGGCGTAGATGTCAGCGAAGATGGATTCAACTTCGTAACCAGCAGCGGTGGCTAACTTTAATAAGTTTTCAGAGGTGACTTCGATTTCAGCATCGGCTAAGATCAAGGTGGCGAAAGATAAGGCGGATTCAGTGGACATTATGTGTGGATAGTAGAGTAATCGATTTAAGCGTTTAGCAGACTAGTTCCTTGGGGCTTTTAAGTAATTAATACTAATTATTGAAAAATTGTCCATGTAATGAACTGCTCAAGTAAACTGGAAAAGCGAACAAAAAAAAATAAAAGTATCATGAAGTTGGCCAAAAAAAAAAAAAAAAAGAAAAAAATTTTTTTTATGTTTTCTCAGCGTTACCCGTATGCTAAAGCGTGAATACCTTCCTCTTTCGCTTTAATAGACTGCTCTGCCTGTTGGAAAAAAAATATCCTACAACGGAAGAAAAAAAAAAAAAAAAGGATCCCATTGACGTTTGAGCAACTCGTAGACACTTTCCTTTTTGGAAAAAAAAAAAAAAAAATTGGAGCTCACACTTTTCCGCAGTGGTAGAGTCTTTCGCTTATGCAGGAATCACTCCAAACCAACGTCTCGTCATTGGAAAAATCACGTGCTACACGTGCTGCCATTCAACAACGGCGTTGTACACAAAGAATGCTGTTAACTCCGAAGAACGCACTCTTCATATCTCTTCCTGATACTCCATTTTTTTTTTTTTTGAAAAAATTGTCTAAAAATCCCATTAGTTTGATATATAAGACCGAAAAAAAAAAAAAAACACATCAAAAACGACATTCTACTGTGAATTCTTGGCCTGATTGTCTTGCAAACTGAGCTTTATGGCCTGCTCCAACATCTCCTCTTCCAGCTTCTCTATCTTCTTTTCTTCCTCAGTGCTAACCAATCTGTTGTTGATGTGGATAGTTGTGGCCTTGGCAAATCGTTTTTTCAATCTCATCTTCGTCTTCAGCAAATTAACTTCCCAATCAGGTCTTATGCTATCAGAAGTTACCACAGAGTCATGCGTTGCAGGTAGGGAGTGCGTTCTAGGTCTGCTTGTAATCAACTTTGTGTCTTGCTCGCTATTTTTATCAACCATGTTGTTCTTCAACTTGTTTCTGTACTCGCAAGGCTTCAACTCTGCGCCAAGTCCAGTTCGTATTTGCTTTGGCGGTGGAGCATAAGTTATTCCAAAGTTTGGTGTTGCACAGTATGGACAGCATGCACACTCACTTATTAACGCATCTGAGGAATCAGGTATATCTTCGCTTCGGATGTTCTCAACATCTGTCGTGATTTCACCATTGTTGTTCTTGAAATGAGGTTCCTTTCTCTTTATCTGCACAAAGCATTCAGTACATATTGGCTGCTGACAACACCTACTGATGTTCAAGTTCTTTGGATAATACAAAAAGCATATTGGACACTCCTCTCCATTTCTGTACAGAGATAAGTAAAGCTCATCGCTGGGTATCATCACTATATTGCTTCCCAGGCCTCTCTTGGCTTCGGAATATCGCTCGTTCTCTTGCTCTTGCCAAACGCATTTTCGTTTATACAATCTTGCACTGAATATCAACTTTCTTTGGATTTTCTTTTCATTTTTGGTCAATGTCGAATCAACATATGTTTCTATGTTGTTGTTGTCACTTAACTGGGACATGCTTAGCCCCTTAACTCCCGGTACATCCTCAAACTTTTCCGGATTCTCAGGATATGGCTGATGAAGCAGTTGTGACTTTAAAACTTTTAGCAACTCATCATCACTGTAGTCATAATCATCGTAATCCTCAAGAGGTATGTAAAAGGGCTGTAGCCTTCTATCAACTATCAACTGTCTAACAATCTTGTCATTGTAGTCCAATTTTTTTTCATCATCGTGAACTCCATACGGAGCCAAAAACCCACCATCAACTATCTCATCAAACTTCACAACCAAATTCATAAAATGATTTTGCTTTGCCAAGTTCTTTTCTGCACTTGAACTTTTCCCCTTTGACTCATTGGCATTTCCCGGATTCGCCTTGAAAAGTGACGCTCTTCGAGAACCTCCCGTTAGGAGAGAGCCTACCAAAGATGATGATCTTCTTTGTCTTCCAGCAATCGAGGCAGAGTTGTTTGAAAGCGAATCGGGACTCTGTCCTAACATTTGACTTCTAACACTTCTTGATTCAGGATATATATTTGAGCCGTTTATGGATATAGATGCGCTCTGCTTTCTTGTGGAAGCACTAGGAGAGCTGTTACTAAATGATGGCGATCTGTGATGGCCGCTTTCATCAAAGTTAGATGCTGTATTTCCCATTTTTTCTCTTTATAATTTATCAGATATCTGTTTTTATTCTAGTTTTTTCTGTTTTGTTTTGTTTTTCAATTATTTTATATTTCAACAAAATTGTGCCTATTTCTTTCAACTTGTTATGGAAATCCAGGTTTTGAAATAACAAAATAATATGGCAAATAATTCAAAGTAGATTCTATTGGTTTATAAAGAAGCTTTTAGAAGTAATAATAAAGGTACTTTTATTTGCTGTATTTATATGTATATTCTTCCTTTTCGTTTTTTTTGTATCAGTTTTTTAGGTGATTATTTAATTGTTTGGTATAACGATAAGAAACGAATGCTGTGGTATCAAACGTTTTTCTGTTATTTTTGAACTGAACTTAACCTGTTGGCTTTCAAAGAAATATCTCTTCATGTTTTTCCTAAACTTAAGTGAAACCCATCCTTCACACGATTTTCCCTCCTGAGTGTATACAGTCAAATGCTCTCACACATTGATAAGGGAAATCACAAAAAAAAAAAAAATTAACGCACATTTCGCCCTCCACTTTTTATTTTTAATGTATTTTTTTTTTTCGTGGAGTTTTGAACATTCTCATTATGCCACCCTAATTCACGAGTGGCTTTAAAAAACGGGGAACGTAAATTTTACAAAAGAAACTTTATATGCTTCGTGTTAATATGTTCTAAAATATATATATCCTCTAGTAAACTAAGAAAACAACTTGTCGCTGATAGAACCGTCGCAAAGCAACAATTCAGTACAGTCTTCAATTGCTAAAGAGACTCTCTTGACAATTTCCTCAATATCTTCATCAGTGACGACAAATGCTGGTGCTAGCAAGATAAAGTCACCTTCACCTTTAATGTTGTCTTGGCAACCTTGCATACCCATGACATTCAATCCCCTTAAGAAGCATAAGTCTTGCATTTTGTGACCAATATCTAACTTCTTATCAAATACTTCCTTGGTTTTCTTGTCCTTGACAAATTCAATTGACCAGAAACCACCAATACCTCTGACATCACCAACAATGTTGTTTTCTCCACTTTCCAAAAACTTGGCCTTCAACAATGCACCCAACTTGTTACCCTTTTCAAAGATGTTCTTGGTTAAACCTTCACGCATAATCTTCTTTTGGATGCCCAAGGCAACAGCACAGTTGAAGCCATGGGAGGCATAAGTATGGGATCCAACAGTGGCTCCTGATCCAGCATCGTAGGCAGCCTTGATCTTCGGACCGACTAAGACACCAGCAATGGTAACGTAACCAGAACCCAAGGTCTTACCAACAGTTTGGATGTCTGGAAATTGACCTGGTTCCAAGAAGTTTTCCCAACAGTTCAATCCACCGTTTGGATTGGATCTACCAGTACCACACATGACTTCATCCAAGTGGAACAAGATATCGTACTTGTCACACAATCTTCTTAATCCAGGTAAGTATCCCTTTGGTGGTGGGACTGTACCCAAGGAAGAGCCTGGCAAGGTTTCAACAGTCATGGAAGCAATGGTCTCTGGGTCACTTTCAATGATCAACTTTTCAGCAGCATCCAAAAGTTGTTGGGTGTATTCTTCTTCAGTTTGGCCATCCTTTTGGTGTCTGTATGGGTAACATACCGGCATCTTTGGACACTTGGATTGGTCAATCAAGGAGTCCTTGAAGGTTTCAGCTCTACCATTGGAGGAAATGGATAGGGCACCTAAGGTGAAACCATGGTAAGAGGTTTCTCTGGACATGAATTTGATCTTCTTGGTGTTACCTTTTTCCAACCAGTATTGTCTGATGATTTTCATGGCGTTTTCATTGGATTCAGAGCCAGAGCAGCACCATAAAGCAGAAGCAAATGCACCTTTTGGGGAATTGTCAATGTAAAATTGAGCTAAGTCCTCAGAGTGTTGATTACCAATCAACGATGGGTAGGTGTAGAAAGATTTTTTAGCAGCATCATTGATGATTTCGTAAACTTCTTCATCACCAGCACCTAAAGCACCAACAGCGGCACCAGTGACACCATCTAGTAATTCATAAGTCTTACCGTTTTTTTCAACAGTCATGTAAACACCTTTGGCCTTAATGACATGTGGTGGTTTCTTGCTTATAACGGATTGGAATACTACGGAATCAGACATTTTCTATTGTTATTATTATATTGTTTTATAGACCAGCTATTTATTAAACTTGGGTTTTATTGTGACATTTTATATTAGTAAGTTGTAATGTAAACTTGTTAAAGAAGAAAGCAAAAGGTTGAACAATCATTGATCCAGCTGCTGGTTAAATAGTCTGAACTTTGTAAACCACCGATTAAAAGTTGATAACGTTTTACGCGGAATTTTTTATATATTTTTTTTTTCCAAATTTTCGCTGTTATCAGGACAAAAAAAAGCCGGTTACACTCCGGAGTCCTGTTTCCTATTTTTTTTGATTTTTTTCTTCTATGATTTTTCACAAGTTGTACTAAGGTAAAATAATTCAAATATACTTCCAGAACAAATTAGAGTGAACAATTATACAAACTCAACTCTCCTTTTAAGTAACACTTTGCACACTTAAATACAATTATAAGTTTATAGAACAAGTTAAAGCTTATTTGATAATTAAATGGTTAAATTTTATATATACTGATCAATACCCGATTGACCTACTGGTTTCTGTTTTCCTAAATTACTGATGTACCAATATTTAAGCCCACTCCTTGTTTTCAATCAAAATCTTTTCATATGATTCAATACCGTCAATGACTCTCTTGACAATTTCATCAACGTCTTCATCAGTGATAACGAAAGAAGGAGCCAATAGAATAAAGTCACCTTCACCACTTTTGTTGGATACACATCCTTGCATACCCATAACATTGATTTTCTTTTCGAACATTAAGTCTTGCATTTTGTGACCAATATCTAACTTTTTATCAAATACTTCCTTAGTGGCTTTATCCTTAACAAACTCAATGGTCCAGAAACCACCAATACCTCTAACATCACCGACAATGGTGTGCTTATCAGCAAAGTAGTCGTTGATCTTCTTACCCATTAGGTTACCTTTTTCGAAGATATTCTTAGTTAAACCATTGTTCATGATCTTTTCTTGAATCTTTAAAGCAACACCACAGTTGAAACCATGGGAAGAGTAAGTGTGAGAACCAATAACCATACCAGAACCAGAATCGTAAGCGGCCTTGACCTTAGGACCGACTAAGACACCAGCAATGGTAACGTAACCAGAACCCAAGGTCTTACCAACAGTTTGGATGTCTGGAAATTGACCTGGTTCCAAGAAGTTTTCCCAACAGTTCAATCCACCGTTTGGATTGGATCTACCAGTACCACACATGACCTCATCCAAGTGGAACAAGATATCGTACTTGTCACACAATCTTCTTAATCCAGGTAAGTATCCCTTTGGTGGTGGAACTGTACCCAAGGAAGAGCCTGGCAAGGTTTCAACAATCATGGAAGCAATGGTCTCTGGGTCACTTTCAATGATCAACTTTTCAGCAGCATCCAAAAGTTGTTGGGTGTATTCTTCTTCAGTTTGACCATCCTTTTGGTATCTGTATGGGAAACAAACAGGCATCTTTGGACACATCTTTTGGTCAATTAAAATACCTTGGAAATCATCAGCTCTGGCATTTTCAGAGATGGATAGAGCACCTAAAGAGTAACCATGGTATGAGGTATCTCTGGAAAGAAACTTGTTCTTCTTGGAGTTACCTCTTTCATTCCAGTATTGCTTGGCAATTTTCAATGCGTTTTCATTAGCTTCAGATCCGGAACAACACCATAATGCAGAAGAAAAGGCACCCTTTGGAGAGCTTTCGATGTAGAACTTGGCCAAGTTTTCAGAGTGTTGGTTACCGATAATGGCTGGAAAGGTGTAGGTTGTGGTTGGTAAGACTTCAGCCATGAACTTACCAACATCTTCATCACCCCATCCTAAGGCACCAACAGCGGCACCAGTAACGGCATCAATAACGTCATCGTAGACCTTACCGTCTTTTTCAACAGTGATTCTACATCCTTTACCGCCAAGGACATGGGCTGGCTTCTTGGCAACTATAGATTGGAAAACATAAGAGTCGGACATATTTTTTTTTTTTATTTGTTAAAAGATTATATACTTTTTTTATACTGGTGTTTATTATGTACTTTCTTATAGTAAAGTATATCTCATTGATGGTTGAGTACTACATGCTCCTTATATAGTTTTCTAAAACTTGAAGAATCGAATGGTGTACTATGTATAATTTAACTTTCAATTGGAATTCACACTTATCACTTTTTAAACTGACTTCCTTGAAATAACCTTCCTAAATAGGAAGTTCAATTTGATGAGCTGATCTTCTGAAGAACATGAAATATAAAATTTTAGTAGTTTTACTGTTAGACTTGTGCTTATGTGTTAGAATGTAAATTAAGCGGCACCGCTGAGTAGCCGGTTTTTTTTTTTTATTTTTTTGTTTTTTTTGACTGAAAAAAAAAAGTCTACAAAAATTAGCAAAATTGTTCGCTTAAATTTAGGATAACAGAACAAGTTTACTGATTTGAGTTTCCTTTTTAGGGCTTATATGAGGCTGTGAGGTTTGAATATACACCCTACACATAACTAAAAGGAGAATTATCAAATATTAAATAACCTGTCCACTGAACTAAAACCATGAGCATAATCGTAAATAAATTATTCATTTAAAACATCAGTTTATATATCTTGCTATGAAGAAATTTAGAATTGGATATATATATCTCTTATTTTATTTCCATTCGCCTTCATTAATCAACTGCTTTTCCAAAGCAGAAATACCAGCTGTAAATCTCTTCAAGATTTCATCAACATCCTCGCTGGTAATGATAAATGATGGGGCCATAAATACAAAGTCACCTTCACCGGTTTTGTTTGAAACACAGCCTTGCATGGCAACAACATTCAATCCAGCCTCAAATAAACAATCTTGTGCTCTGTGTGCAACGTCTAATGTCTTATCAAACCATTGTTTAGTGTCTTTGTTCTTGACAATTTCACAAGTCCAGAAACCACCAATACCTCTAACATCGCCAATAATGTTGTTTTTTCCCAAATATGTTTCCTTTAGCTTTTGGCCCATCAAGTTTCCCATGTTGAAAATGTTTTTGGTCAATCCTAGGCTCATGATTTTTTCTTGAATTTTCAAAGATACACCACAGTTGAAACCATGGGAGGCATATGTGTGTCCTCCAATGACCATACCTGATCCAGCATCATAAGCAGCCTTGACCTTAGGACCGACTAAGACACCAGCAATGGTAACGTAACCAGAACCCAAGGTCTTACCAACAGTTTGGATGTCTGGAAATTGACCTGGTTCCAAGAAGTTTTCCCAACAGTTCAATCCACCGTTTGGATTGGATCTACCAGTACCACACATGACCTCATCCAAGTGGAACAAGATATCGTACTTGTCGCACAATCTTCTCAATCCAGGTAAATACCCCTTTGGAGGTGGGATTGTACCTAGGGAGGAACCAGGCAAAGTCTCAACAGTCATCGAGCAAATGGTTTCAGGATCATTCTCCAAAATGACCTTTTTAGCAGCATCAAGCAAACCTTGGACATACTCCTCCTCGGATTGGCCATCTTTTTGATGTCTGTAAGGATAGCAGACAGGCATCTTAGGAGTCAACTTAGGATCCAACAAAATGTCTGCGAATTCATCAGCTCTGGCATTTTCGGAAATGGACAATGTTGCAATGGAGTATCCGTGGTAGGATGAGTCTCTGGAGATAAACTTGTTTCTTTTTGGTTGGCCTCTTTCCTTCCAGTACTGCTTGATGATTTTGATAGCGTTTTCATTGGACTCAGAACCTGAGCAACACCATAAGGCTGAGGCAAAAGCCCCTTTGGGAGAATGGTCAATGTAAAATTTGGCCAACTTCTCAGAGTTTTCATTACCGATAATGGCTGGAAAGGTGTAGGTGTGTGTTGGTAGCACATCAACCATGAATTGGGCGATGTCTTTATCACCCCAACCTAAGGCACCAACAGCAGCACCAGTAACGGCGTCAATGATATCTTCGTAGATCTTACCGTTTTTCTTTACAACAATTTTTATTCCCTCTCCTTTCAAGACTTGTGGAGGCTTTTGGCTAACCACAGATTGAAAAACGTATGATTGAGAGTCGTCAGCTGATGGAGAAATAGTCATTCTTTTTTTTGTTAATATTGTTGTTTGTAAAGTTATTTAATTGGGTGGTCTTTCTGTTTAATATTTCTATTCAAACAACACTTTAAATTACTTGCTTATTAAGTTTTAAGCATCTTCTTATATACAACGCACATGGCATATGCTTGATATTTAGATTTTAAACAACTGATTTACTCGGTTCTTGTTTTTCTTCAATTCAGCCTTTAAATTAGATTGATACATGGTTATCTTTTTTATTGAATTTCCTAATCAAGAATTTCTACCCGATTCTATATTAAGCATTATCTTTGTTGAAGTTGATGGTTGTTGTAGAAAGGAATTGAATAGTGGTTGGTAGTGAAATTGTATAGGTTTTACAGCAAAAACTCATTCCATATTTTTTCTCTCATTGAGTTTCCTAAAAAGGAAATATTTCCCATTTGACATTTGTCGTTTACACAAGGTCCACCCTAGACATGATTTTAATCAATAATTATTCATTGTTTTTTTTTGTTTTTTCAGTAAGAATTATGAATAAATTGAAAAAATGCTATACGAATATCTTGATTCTTGCATTAATAAAACGTCTTATCAGTAATAAACAAAGTATCTGATAACAGATAAACAAAAGATCACCAGATTTTTATCAGACCTCTAAACTGAGATAAGCAATCTTCTAAAAAAAATAATAATAAAATAATATAAACTCTATAAATTTTGGCAGGCATAAATAATTATTAGTACGACCCTTGATACTTTTTTAAGTGATTGAGCAAATTGCTTGGAGCGTCCATCATAGGCAGGACAACTTCAATGAGTCTGAGTCTATCCGGAGTTGAGAACTCGTCGTTTGAAAGCATTTCCTTGAACTCACCCACTGTTGATACTTTAAAGTTCTCCGAATTGAAGTTATTTTCTGTATCTGGTGTGCCTTTGACTCTACCTCCAAACATGTTCAGAATCATGTTGAAATTCCAAGGCTGGACATTGTTGTATGTGGGTTCCTTTGCTGTGGAGTGGTGAACTATTCTTTCCAACGTGTACCCATTGTTGTTCATCACGAATATGTAAGGCTTGTAGTGGTGTTTCAACATTGTTGATAACTCTTGAACTGTGAATTGGAATGACCCATCACCAACAAACACTATGCATCTTTTGTGGATGTTTCTTGTGCTTCTTCTTTGAATGTCTTCTTGTGCAGTTAGAACACCCAGTGCAGATCCTAAGGAGTACCCAGAAGCACCCCATAATACTTGAGAGATACCCACGCATTTTCCCGGAAACTTGGTTTGCATAACACCAAATGAAGATGTACCGGTTTCAGCAATGACAGTATCTCCTGGTCTCAGCCAAGTCGATATTTCTTCCCATATCCAAGATTGTCTTAATGGCTCGTTGTCATTTAAAAATGCTTGTGATATTATGGGAACCGGTATGGAAATTTCCCTTTTGATTTCAGGTTTAGCGTTTTTTCCGTATCTGAAGCATCCTTTTTTGTCGAAATGATTCAATCTGTTGATTAACTTGTTCAACACAGATTTCATTTTCAGTTCCGGATACTTGGCAGACATGACTCTAATGTAGTTGATGCTGAACTCGATGACGTTTTTTGATTTGAAATAGAAATGAAATGTAGATGTAGCAAAGTCATTTAAAATTGAGCCTATGCATATGACCAAATCCGCATCGTCAACAAACTCCTTAATTTCAGGAGATGACATTGTACCTATGTAAATACCACCAAAGGAAGGCATTTGTTCATCAATCGCACCTTTCCCCATAGGAGTGACAAATACAGGAATTGTTGTTAGGTTTATAAGCTCCTTTGTTTCCTTCATGATGTTGTGTCTGTAACAGCAGCCATCCACAACAATGATAGGTTGTTTAGCAGAGTTTAAGCTGTTCACTATACTGTCCACAATGTTCAATTCTTTTTCTAAATCCGGTTTAGTTTGAGGTGCAGATAATATCAATGGTACATCCAAGGAGCTCCTAGGAATCAAAGCGTTTACTATGGTAACAGGAATGCTTAAGTAACAAGGCTTTTGAGAGAGAATACAGTTAACGATACACTTATCTATTTCATAGGTAGCCATATCAATATCTTGGATCATGACACTATAGCAGCTGAGTTCAGCAGACATTCTTTGAAAGACCTTGAAATCCCCGTTTCCTAATGTGTGATGTACCAGAAGTTTTTCTTGTTGAGTTGACAGGGCAGGGGAGCCAACGATGTGTAACACACCAACATGCTCAGCAAATGAACCTGCAATACCGTTTAAAGAGGATAGCTCACCAACACCAAATGTGGTGCATATGACACCAATTCCTTTCATTCTTGAGTACCCATCAGCAGCGTATGAGGCATTCAGCTCTGAAGTGTTACCACACCATTGGATGTCATCGACGTTGCTGATTTTTTCAAGTAAATGGGTGTTGAAATCACCGGGCAGGCCAAAGACAGAATGAACACCAACTTGAACAAGTCTTGACCATATGTACTCACCAATAGTAATTTCGGAGGCAATGTTTGGTGTTGTTGATTTACTTATTAGGTCAAAATTTGTGCCTTGCGTGTGATTTGATGGGCCAAACAAGGCTTTGTAGAAGTCATCTGACGCATTAGGGTTTATGAATGTATTCTGGTCATCCACTCTTAACCTTTGCTTTTCGTTCTCTATAAATGATATTGGCTCTACACTTAGTGCTCTTTTCTTGGAGATTGAATCTATAGAGTTCGACATACTTGGTGAAGACAGAGACCCATTTCTTTTTAATTTGGAGTCAAGTTCAACGAGATCTATACCATTTTGCTCATAATTCATCATTTTTTTATATAAATACTAGAAGCTAGAAGGAATATATAAGTTTCTTTGAGTAGATGAATAATAATTTTTTTTTAAGAAAAAAATGACGATAAAGGAATGGATAACCGATGATGAAGGGTTAATTTAGAATGTTGTTTTCTTTCTATTCTCAATTTATTTTTTTTATAAAGGGATTTATGAATATGTTGTTGTGTGTGGTTGTCCAATATTAGACTTATACTATCTGTCAAAGGGATAAAACATAACATTGTTTCAGTCTTGAATATACAAAAAAAAATTGAATACTCCTTTGATAAATTATTCCCTGAGATACAATATATTGAATATTGGCCATTAGCCAGGGCGGAGAAAATAATTCAGCAAAAAAAAACCCACACATGGAAAATCACCTGAATAATATGCAAAAAAAAAAAACTCTTGGCCTCGGTAGGGCGAAGTATCATATTTCTTAACCATTATACGCGGATAGCTACCATAGTCATTGTTTTTTTCAGGATTGCATTGTGATGGTTCTCGTTAAACGACAACCAAGCACTAATGTCAAGCTTGATATATGCACCTTCAACTTCTTTGAGTAACCATTATTCTTACCAAAAACTGAATTGAACATTCTTTTTAAGTCTAATATGTCTTTTTTTTTTTTGAGTGTGTATTATTGATAGTCACCATGGCATCTGCCAAAAACACCAAAAGTTCAATACAGCCGCACGTGACTTATTTTGGGGAAATGTCTTTTCAAATAACTTCAATACACCAAAACACAAGCTTATTAAATAGGAGAAATTAGAGAATATATAAATTGTAGCTTAAGTACATGGATATCACCAAAAAATAAAGAAAAGTATATTAGCAAAATAGAATTAATTATTATTAAAGAAAAAACAACAAAAGTAAGAGAAATATTTAAAATTGAAACTCAAAGTTGCCTTGTGAATGAGGCAAAAGCTTTTGCTTAACAATCATTTTCTCATCATTGGACAAGTATCCAAATTCCTCATCATCATCAAAATCAAGTAGTCTTAGTTTTTGAATCAATGGGTTGTTGTAGTTCAATCTTATCTTGTCAAAGTATGATGAGCATAGACACTGCAGAGCATTAAATCTTTCAAAGGGATCGTACTTCAATGTATTACTCAATAGTTCTATGCACAAGTAATCCTTTTCGTGGTTGAACACTTGCTGAAGTGGTATTGGTTGGATATATGTAAACGCATGTTCTTTGTAATTAGGGTTCATGGCCAATATTTCCTGAACATTGGGTGTTCCCAAAATCTTGATTATCTCAACCAGTTGATTGATTCCATTCGTTCCACAGAACAATGGCTTGCCCAGAATCAATTCACCCATAACACAGCCTGCTGACCATATGTCAATCTGGGTAGTGTATTGTACAGAACCAAATATAAGCTCTGGTGCTCTATAATATCTTGAACAAATGTACGACACATTGTTGTCGTTTGGTATGAGTATCTTGGCTGAACCCAAGTCACATATCTTCAACTCCAATGTTTCAGGATTGATCAAAATGTTCTGTGGCTTTATATCTCTGTGGCAAATACCCCAACGCCCATGCATGTAATTCAACCCTTTGAACAACTGGTACATGTATATCTGCGCCTCATCGTGTGGCATCGTTTGTCTTTCCTTCATATGAGCATAATGTCTAATTCTCTGGTATAGAGATTGCGGCATGTACTCTAGTACTAAATTCAAATACAGCTCCTTCTTTGATTGATCCTCTTGATAAAAATA
Organism: Hanseniaspora pseudoguilliermondii; assembly: GCA_030573455.1. Classification (NCBI taxonomy): domain Eukaryota; kingdom Fungi; phylum Ascomycota; class Saccharomycetes; order Saccharomycodales; family Saccharomycodaceae; genus Hanseniaspora; species Hanseniaspora pseudoguilliermondii. The sequence continues at coordinate 531,859 of JAJMDH010000087.1, read as the reverse complement.
ATATTTCAAATCAATAACATTCTTGTGTTGTAATCTTTGCATTATTTTCAATTCTCTATTTTTGAATCTTCTATCCTGTAATACTTTCTTCAAGGCAACTTTCTCCTTAGTTTCTTCTATAGTTGTCACAAAAACAACTCCAAATGAACCATGTCCCACAACATCTGTGTTTGGGTAGGATATGGTTATTGGCGTAGGTGTACGTTCAGCTGAGTGTCCTGGAAAGACTGTTTTTATTGTTAATTTGGATGACTTCTTTGGTATGGATGGTTCATAGTTGTTAGTAATTTGAGCATTAATTGGTTCATTGCCCAAATCATTACTGTCTGCCTGATAACTTTTGTTTATTTGTTCTGAACTTACACCTGTTTGTTGCTGTCGAAGATTGTCCATTATAAACTTTGATTGATTATTATGTTATTATTTGAATCTATGGTAAACAAATAGTTTGTTTTTGTTTTTGTTGAATGTTAATATTACAGATCTATAAAATTATGGTATTAGTACTTGATGTATTTGCTTTTTTTGCACTTGATGTTACGGTTTTTATAATTTGAAAAAAAAAAAAATCCACTTATTCTTTTTTCCCCCTTCTCCTGACTTTACTAACTCAAGTTTAATTTGTTCCTATTAGTTATGAATTCTAGGTGATTCTTAAAGAAATGTTTTCTTTATCTTAATTATTCTTGAATAGATTCTCTAATAGCAAATAAATTGTTTTTAATAAGGATACCTAGTACTACATCCTAAAGCCAAAGTTTTAAATTGAACATTAAAGATGAAAAATTTTATGTGAGTATTTTTGTTATTTTATTTTTTCTTTTTTTTTTTTTTACAAATTGAATATCTTGGTTTAAATCTTAAGTAATAATTAGTTGATCCTACTAATAGATTCATATTTGATCTACATAAGTTCCTGTTTTATTTTTTAGTATTATTTTCGTATTTTAAATTTCAAAATTATAGTGGAACTCCTTCAAATGAGAGGGGAAAAAAAAATAATTTCTTTTTTTTTTTTCATAGGGGTTACCTGCATACACACGCAAATACAAAAAAAAAGTATAAAAATAAATTTGGAATCAAGTGATTTTTGGTGTTAGTTTTTTTGCTAGTTAGTTTTTAACATTACTAAAAGTGATACATCTTCCCTATTTGGTTGTATTCCCGAATAATCCTCGAATAAACATAAATCATTAGTTAATCAGTAGACAGTTAAATGATTGTTTTGGACAATTGTTAGTAAAAAATTACAAGATAATATTGAAAACATAAAATATAACCTAGGTTTTGATACTTCAATAATTATCATTTGTGGTTATTTTGAATACATACCTTCTTGTGTGTTTAATTTAGGAACATCACTACAAACTGATGTTGATGCTTCTTCACTAATCTGTTTTGTTTGAGACAATATCACATCTCTGTTGTTGTAATTCATGGTGTCCTTCAAGATATGTGCTACTCGCTCATTGGCACTTGAAAGATTGGCTATAGGGGACACCATTTCTTTTTCAGCGGTACTATCGACATCGTTTACAGCGTCTTTGATTTTATTTTCACAGATCATGTTTCTTCGTTCTATAACACTATTTCTAGGTGTATCTTGAATGTGTGTTAACTCTTCCTCTACTTTTATGAACAGTTGATATGGGTCTTTCTCAAACTCTGTATTTTTAGTGGATGGCGCTTTATCAATGAATAAACCGATGTCTTTATATTGTGACAATGCTGACGCGTTCAAGAGTAATTCTGTTTTTATGATTTCTAAATCCGAATTTTTGAATATTTTTTTATTCCCTTGTGATTTTAGCTTATTATCTCTTATAGAAACTTCAGGTAAAAATAGCTTTCCAATTATCTTTTTGCTTAACATCACCATTAATGTATTCGCTTTTATCTTTTTTTTAAGATTGTTTATGTATCTTGATGATGTGAGTAGTAGTTCTCTCTTTGTTTAATTATCTAAAAAATTATATTTATTAATAAGGCTTTTCATATAGCTGAATATTCATTTAATATCTGGCTTTTGAAAAATTATATAGCTACTATTAATTCAATTCTTTTGGATAAATGAGTACATTGGATCTTAAATATAACTACGTTTCCTTTATTATTATTTTTTAATTAGTAATTGGCTGTGGTTGAAAACACTCCTTCCACCACTTTTTCCATCTTTCCAACACAAATCAGTTTCAATCATTTATATGGATTTTCTCCAAAAAAAAAAAAAAAAAAAGAATAAAATTACACAAAATAATGAC
>JAJMDH010000087.1:511212-529498 GCA_030573455.1 Hanseniaspora pseudoguilliermondii | reverse complement strand
CTTCAAGGCTATTTTTCTTTTTAAGGCTCACTTAGTTATCAGAAGCAGAAATTAAAATTGAAGTTAATTCTGTGGGGAAGGAAGAGGGTCTTATCTTTTTTTTTTAAGAAAAAATGAAAGGGTTTAGGCTTTCTACGAATAATTGTATGCGGTAGCGTTTTTCGCAAAAAGTTGATTTTTGTTTAGGATCTACATTAAGAAAAATACAAACTGGTTTTGGAGTTCAGATATCAGCCGCATGTCCATTGACACACAGCAATAGTGGTCACATGACTCTCCTTTGGCAAAAGAGAGAAAAAAACACACATTAATAGATGATGACTTATTTTATTTTAAAAATGTCCTTATTATACTTTCCAAGAAAGAAGTAACTACAACCAAAAAAGAACTGTATTATTTGGTTGTTTTTTTAACGTATATATCTTAAACATAATTTGGGATATTTTTGAATATATTGTCTCAAGTTTTATTTTACCCTTGTAGTAATATGAATAAAGACAATTTAAAAGTCAAGCAAAAGAATATAACAGATTTTTATAAGAAAAAGAATGAGATATCATTAACATCAAGATCAAAAAAAGAAGAATATATAAGTTTGATAACAGATGATGAGTCTAGTGCGTGTGAAAATGACTTAATAATCGTAAAAGAAAGAATTAAACCTGTATATGAAGAATCGCAGTTAAAGAGTTGTTTTAAAAGTCAGTTTTTCAAAGCAAATGAAAATGAAGTTGTCAGTAAATACGATGAAAATCTGTTTGAAGAGAAAAAAGCCGTTTTACTGAAAATCTTGAATGAAAAGCCGGACGTTTATAGACCTACATTGAAGGAAGAATTCCAGCCCAACGAATCTTTTCAAAAGATTCCAAGCTATAGGATTCATCAATTTCCTGAATGCGAAGATAAAATAACCGTTGATTTTTTTCCTAAAAGCCCTCAAACAATATATCACTTCATATCACATCTTCATTCTGATCATCATGTTGGCTTTTCAAAGAAATGGTTAGTTGAAAACCCACATGCCATTCTTGTCTTTGGTGAAGAAAATTTCTTACCTTTTCTGTACAAGTTCAATATAGTCAACTTCAAATCCAAAGTCAAGGGGCTAGAGGATGATTATGAAGCAATAACCAGTCGGATATTGGTTATTCGCAAGAACAAGCCCTTAAAGTTATTTTTCAATAAGGGAAATAGTTATATCTTCGTTAAAACTTTGAATGCAAACCATTGCATCGGAGCATGTTTACTGATATTTGAATATTATAATAAGATGGGTCAACTTAAGGAAACTGTCCTTCATACCGGAGACTTTAGATACAACTCAAAAATGATGCTTCCAAAGCTTAGGAACATCTACTTTGATAAAATATACTTGGACACCACTTACAAATCACCAGTATGGAATTTCACTCCCAAAGATGAGTTGCTTGAGAAAGTTTCCGATTTTCTGCAACTGAAATTAAAGCCAGCCATCATCGATAATTGGTTTCAAAAAGGTCGTATTCAGCGGACTTTGGATACGTTTGTAAAAAATATCACTTTTGATAAGAAATCCTTGAAGACATTGATTGTTTTGGGTTCCTACACCATAGGTAAGGAGTTTTTGGCATCTGGATTAAGTAACAAATTGGATGGATGTCCCATATTGTTAGACAAAGATGGCTTCAGATCCTTGTATAATCTCCCCAAAAAGGGAAATTTCAAAGTAAGCACTGATGTTGCCAATGATCTTAAAGAAAGCTTCAAAGATCATGACACTGTTTTATATTTAGGATCAATAGGCAATCCCAAAGAAATTAAACAAAAATTAAAATTGTTTAATGTAGAAAGGTTGTTTGGCAAAATGATAACCATTTGTATCTCCTTGTCAGGATGGAATTTCTACAAATGGAAAAACTTTTTTCAAGACATGGAAAATGTTGAAGAGTTGCCCATTGTCAATAAATCAAACTGCTTCAGAGTTTTAGAGGAGTTTAATGATAACAGTTATATTAAAAGAAAATACCAATTGGATGAGATTTTCAATAGCGATTTGATCTTTGATGACGACTTTGAAGTGGATTTGGAGAAGCTTCCCAAATGGATCCTCACCCAAGACAAGTTGAACCGAATCGTGTACTGGAAACTTAGCTACAGCGATCATTCATCGTATAAAGAACTATCACAATGCTGTACAGAGCTAAGTTATGGAGAAATCATACCAACTGTTAATACCCACAGCATGGAGCTACTTGAGTATCATATGAATTTGTGGAAGCTATGTAATATTTCTAAAAAATAAGGGCAGAAGAAAACGGAACTTTAAACTTTTTTTTTAATTCTTCTCTATACTATAAATACTAAAAACTACTGTTATCATTTTAAAAAAACAATATAATTTTAGGTATACTTGACCCTTGCTTAAATGTTTAATTTGAAACATTTTTTAAATTTTTGTTTTAATTAATTGTAAACATTTCATTTTATTTTAAGTGTCACATGACCTTGCGTAAACAAATGCAAAATGACGTGTGGCTCAACGTTACATGCTCTTATCGGGTGAAAGTCCATTTTTTTTTCACCCTCCCCTAAGAATATCAAGAACCTTTGGAAGAATCATTATCTTCGTTTTTTAAAGGGTCTCATCATTTTACATGAGGTTCTTCATGGAGTATTGAAACTGAAACATCAATAGAAATACCAAAAAAAAAAAGTCTTTTTCATTATAAGTTATAATCATTTAAAAAAAAAGAGGTAGTAACATCATACCATCGTTTCAAAATGACTAATCGTCTAGATACTAAAAATTCTTATCATAGTAAGAGCACAAGTTCATTAGATATCAAGGCAACAGAAAATCAAGAATCATACATATTTAAGTGCTTTGATAATTCATCTTGCAAAAATTTTGACTTATTAAAGTTTGCTGAAGCTCAATTAGTTTTCTTAAACATAAAGTTTTTGAGAAGTGACTTAGAAGAGTTTAAGGAGAGAATCAATGAGTTGACATTAGACAGTAATGCCATTTTTTTGAACCCTACTGGATCATCAAAAATATCTAATAGACTGTTTCATAACAGTTTGCTTGCTGAAAAGCTAATCCATGAAAGCATTGGCTTTTCAAAATGTGTCACATTCCTTGAAAATTTTGAAAACCAAGTCTTGGATGAGTCTCCGAGAAGCTTCAATTCTAAGCATAATCTCTCTAACAGTAATTCCGCAATCTGCATATGTGCTTGTAAATATATAAAGGTGTGCGCAGTGGTGTACCTAATCTACTCAAAATCAATATGTAATAAAGAGGAACCAACATTAGCCGATCTACTCTATACAATGTTATTGAACCACACAGATCCAATACATGGTCAACTGATAGAGCCCTCAGAAAAAGACGAACATTTCATGCAAGAGATACTAGGCTTTGACTTTAATTCAAATAAAGAGCTCGAGAATCTAAATGATAGTCTCTCACTGCTTACTTTTAATGACAGTAAAAGGCTATCTTCAGCATCAGAATACAGCACCACAAGCAAAAATCAAGATGACATATTTAATCCAAACCAAACTCCGGTATGGATGCCAGATAACATGCATGAGCTGTACTTTGTTTACAAAAGCATGGAAAATAGATCCAACGATCCTTATCTTAAAGTTAAGACAGAGGAAGTTCATAAAATACTCAAAAACAAAAACTGTAAAATACATGATCATAAGAAAAGGAAATTATCTCATAATCACAATTGCACCCACGAATTTAATATTAAAGATTATGAAAGAGACAAGCACAAGATTCGATTGAATAAAAACATTGACAAAGATCCCTACAATGCTGTAGTGGAAAACATATTGGATTCATTACTCCAGTAAAACTATTATAGTTAAAAGATTATGATGTATATATATTACTAAATTTTTTTTAAAAAAAAAGTAATTATTGAATGACAATTTCACATTTGAGTCTATCACCTGATTCAATTTTCAAGAAACATAGAGGTAGCTCGTTTAGCTTTTCATTATCCATTGCCTCATCTTTTGAGTTGTATAAATGTATACTCTTGGATATGCTCAACTTGGACAAATCATAATTTCCTGATTGTTCCAATTGCTTATATGTATTGGAATCTTTGAAGAAATGGTATATTTTTGCTTTCAAGTGATACAAGTTGCAACCGTAATCTGGTGAGTACTTACTGGTCTCAAAGTCTTCCGGAGCAAATTCAAAGTCAAACTTCAATGGTCTATCTACAATGGGCTGGTATTTGTCTCTACCATTAATAATTGCACAGAAAACAGAAACATGGGATACATGAACCGGTTTCTTGAAGAAGTTCTCCATGCTTTCAAATTGCTCAACTCCATCCTCAATTTCCTTGGCAAAGTACTTAGGATTAACTAATAATTCATGATCAAGTAAGTCCTCCAAGTTCTTGACCTTCTTTAGCTGTGAATATGTCGCCTTGGACAAGAAAAACATATCAACAGTTATAAAAATCTCATTGATTATTGAGAGTGCTCCTAAAAACAAAAGACCCAGTGTGATTCTAACTGAGAGTTTGTCGTATAAGTAATTCTTGAGGAATGGAACATAGTATGACAAGAAATTAATGATTTTGTATTCAATGGGGTATAATCCTAGTGGTGTGCTATTCATTTTTGTTGTTATTGTATACTGCTCTTTGGTTGTTACAGTTAAATAATATTTTTTTTTTAAGTTGTTAGATTACAAACAAGTAATGGAACATCTTTATTATAAGTCAAAATCAAGTCAGCGTGAACAATTCATCAATTAATATCGATAACTCCATTAATGATGTGATTTATCATTAGCGAATTTATGAAAAAAACAGGAAAAATATTCAACACCTAACGGTCGGATTTAAAGGATCAGAGGCAGTTTATATACGAACAATATGTGCAAAGCGTGCCCAACATTCGGAAATGTAGAGAGTTTGGAAAAAAAACGTGAGTCCATACAATTTCATTATTGAAATATAAACCTATCCAACAAATGTAATATGATGCCTTAGAGTACCGGAATTTGAACTGTTTTATTTTTAGAGTATGTGTCAGAAAGAGAAACATAAGGACAATACTAGAGTATCATGTAGCATGATCTAGAAAGTGTTTTATATTTTTTTCTCTAGACTGGCTAATTGTATTGTTAATTTCGTAACATGAAACATCATGAAAAATAAAATACTAAATGTTTACGTAAACAAAAAAGTATATAGGTGAAAGTTTTTCAGCTTAATAATAAATTTAATGTTTTAAACCTTTTATTGTTATACATATATGAACATCATTTATTTTATATTTGGGCTAGGTGAAGATGATATATGCTTATCCTGTTAAAATGTTTACTTTGTCAACTAATACAATTAGCGCTACTTTCCGGCTTTCAATACACTAACGGGTACTTATGGAATTAGTCTAGATGTATTTAAGGGATTAATGTTTAAAAAATATATGTTGATACATGGAATTCGATATAATTTTACCAATTTGAAATAAGTTTTATTGACTTTGGTACCATCTTTTATGTTTAATAGTATGATTTAATTCATATTTAACCAGCATCATTGGAATCACATTACAGGTTATCTCAACACACTTCTTGCATCCAGAAAAAGATTCCTTTTTGTTTTCACCAATAATAATAAAGTTCATATCTCATTAAAAATGCATACTAAAGTTTCAATCTTTTTGTTTTTTTTCATTCAAGTCATTTCAGCTCAATATAGTATAAACACGCAGTATATCTATAAAAAAAGGGACGAAAACTACTTGTCCAGCATATTGTCAGGAAGTCTATCCAACAATTTGGTTTTTGACTCAACCATGTCATCTAATGATGACAGCACTGCATCAAACCCATCAACAACTGGTGCCATCGTCAACACATACGTGTCATTGTTAGCAACCCAAACATCAGTAAGTCAATCTGCAAGCACATCATCCATTTCGGATGATCAATCTTCATCACAAGTGTTTTCAGCCACACTTTCATCAATAGCATCAAGCACTTCATCTGTAACCACAACCGTGCAAGAGAAGTCTAAAAACAGTGGAAACATGAAAAACTATCAAAGCAACACCGTTTTAGCTTCATTAGGAATTTGGATAGGTTTCTTATTTGCTTAGTTCAAAACAAAAATAATGATCAAAAAAAAACAACAACGACAGATTCTTCACATAATCTATTAAAAAAAAATATTGCTAAGACTTCAAAGCATATGATATATATTTTAATTGCAAGTATCAAATCTTTAGAATATTCTTGTCACTGAATGTTTTAATAAAAAGAAAAAAAATACCCAAAGTTGCTTACCATTGCTATCCGGATTAGGAAATAAAAAAAAAGAATAACAAAAATAAAGTGAATTCTTTTGATAATACCGAGACAACAGATTTTAAAGGATGCTTTTTCCATTGGATATATAAGCACGGTTTATGCCATAGACAACTAAACATATGTAAAATCTTTTAAAGAATGTTTTGTTTACTTGCTGAAATTTTGTAATAATTAGATTTATTTTATTGTCTTTAGAAAGTATTATTACCCTCTCACTTATTCCTTTAATGTTTCTTTGTCTATTAAGAAGCAACGTTGAGGAATTAATCATAAACAACCAAAACATCAAACAATATACTCTTTCTTTTTTTTTTTTTTTTAAAAACAATAAAAATATTAGTAATGATCTCCAACATTTATTTAGCTGTCATCACATACTTAGCTGTTGTTGCCTGTGACGCATCAACAACGTCTCTAGACTCCAATGAGGCAGCAGCTGTGGCTGACTTTCCCTTAGTTGCTGCATTTATGCAGGAATTCACCAAGTACTCATATGCGGACTACGAAAGCTATGTATCTGCACAGAGCTCCACTATTCCATACAACTTAAACAACTACTTTCTAGCATTTGAACAATTGTCCAATTACGACCAGGTAGAAAGCGCCATGATGAAGACTTTCCCATTTTCTGAGTTTGGTGGTGTTGTTACTGCTGTTCCATGGTACAGTGATATTTTGGACATTGCCTCCATGTCCACCTACTACTACCCATCAGACTTCCCTTCAGGTACAGTTGTCACTTATGGCTCAAGTGGCTCTGTTTCTGCCACGGCCAGTCCTACCGCCAGTGCATTCTCAATATCGTCCACATCAGTTGCATCAGCTACTACCTCTTCTTCTGTAAAGACAAGCACCACTCAAGCTACGACAACAAGCACCTCATCAGCTACCTCTAGCTCGTCTTCTTCATCAACTACTAAGTCTTCAAACTTGGCTAATGCCTCAATGATGTCTCTTACATTTTTAATTATTTCTTTGGTTCTAGCAATTTAAAAACAAAAAGTTATTATATACCATAAATTATTTAAAAAATAAAAAGCAGTTATTTTAATAGTTCATGACTTTTTTTATACTTTGTATGATTATTGAATACCTCATCTTCAACAAGACTACTGCTGTCTCCCATATTATTTATATATGAGTTTCCAGTTATAACTTCGGTGGTTTTATCAAGAGAGGTATTTCTTTTGTTTAAATCATTTGGACCTATTAAGGCGTTTGATTCGGTATTTTTACACAACTGTGGCTTTATCTGTTTAGACACTTTTAAACCATATGATAATTTCTCTTGATTTACTAGTGGTTCATTACAACTGGCTCCAACATAATCCTCAGTATCATTTTGTTCAAACATACTTGGAAGTCTGCTCTTTCTTGGCTTCCTCAAAAATCTTTTTCCGACAACAGCCCCTTCAACAGTATCTTCATCAATTTTTTCCCAAGTTTCAAGCTCTTTTAATACAGTTGATGGGCTTAAAGCATTTCTTCTTGCTTTATTTACCTTTTTTGGAGTTTTTGGCTGTTTATCTAACACTGCTTTTGATGTCTTGTCACTTCTCTTAAAATTTGCTGCACTGGGGTTGTCCCTTACTTTTGCATCACACTGTTTATCAGTGTATACATCTTGTAAAGCAAAATGACTACAATTATTGGCTTTTAAAATGCTATTAATTTTTGTTGGCACATCTAGCTCTTTTTCAATAAGATTATGAAGCAATATTTGAGTGTTTTCATCACAACCCCTTATCAATTTCAATGCTTGGAAAAATCCCAAGTTCTTCAAAATTCCTATTTTAGTTTCATTGTCCAAACATTGAAAAAAGTCCAAAGATAGCCCATCAACATTTTTCACCACTGGTTTTTTATTAACCTCTGGTGCCTTGACTTCAGCAGGTACTTCTTTAGACTCAGTTGGCAAATCTTTTGTAGACGCTTTTTGCAAATCTGAAATTTTGGGTAAGACATTGTTTAGCACACTTGTCATCATGTTTTCAATATCTTCCCTTTCCATAATTTTACCTTTGTTGTCAGCATTACTGGGAACATCACTATGAGGTAATATAGGAACTAAAATACTGTTTCTTCTTTGTGTGCTGTACATTTGGCTCAAGGGAACCTCATAGAAACTGCATCTTCTGGACAATGGTTCAGGATGCTGTGGTGTATAGCTAAAGTTTGACCCATTAAAGGAGTCAACATGATTTTTGGCAGTATAGACATTTGTGTTGAAGTCTCGGTGACTTTTTTGAGTTGATTGCTCTTGATTAGTATAATCCAAGTCTTTGGCAGGTATATTCTTGTTGAAAGAACTATAACTTTGATGAGGTAAAAAGCCCTCTTCATCAACTTGATCGTATCTTTTAAAACCTTCTGTAAAGTTATATTGCTTTTGCTTGTAAGTTTTTACATCTTCTTGATCAGAATAATAAAGCTTTTGAGAGTTTTGAAAGGGTTTAATTATGTTCATGTTTTTGTAGCCATTTTGAACATTTGATTCTAACATAGTGGAAACTGGCTGGTGAAAGTTTGATTGCTTATTCCCATAACCAATTGTGTCTTCAGATGCTTCAAAAAAGCTCTCTTTTACTGGAGAAAGATGCGTTGGTTTAGCATGTTCAATGGGACTACTGATATTAAAGGTGCAATCTTGTTGCTGAGACTCTATAATCTGGCTTTCGAATTTGTCATAGTTGGTTTCAAAGTTAGCATTTATTGAGCTGTTATGATTGTAGTCTCTGTTCTTGGAGTCTTTTAGTGTTACTCCCTTTTCAACTAGTGTGTCTATCAATGTATGAAAAGAAAGATCGTTGGGAATGCCAAATTGTGCCTTTTTTAAGACAATCTCGTTATTCAACAAATCCTTAATGTTGTATCTAAAAGCAATAATAGGAGGCTTAACAATCATTCTTAAAGTGGTTGATGAAACATATGGCTTTTTGGTGTCTGGATGAATTTGACACTTTACTTTTAAATTTAATGGCATGTATTGCTTGTTTGCTTTATTGTAGATCTGAAATATTAAATTAGTTTGTTCAACAACAACTTTCATTTCATATTGAACATTTGGATTTAGACTTGATAAGTGATTCCATTTTTTCTGTTTGGTTTTTGAATCATAAGCTTCAATGGAAACCTTAGTAATATCAAAAACTGTAGTATTATTCATTTTTTTTATAAAAAGCTATATCTGGAGGTTATTAGAGCTTGTGCTGATGGTTAATATCTATTTTATAAAGATTCAATATTTTATATTTTAGGTAAGTTTGCTATCTATAGGAAATAAAATTGATGAGTTAAAAGACCTCTGTAATCTTAAGAGATTTTGCAAGAGAAAAGCAAATAATTGCCAGAGTGTTTGTTTTGAGTTTGAGAAAAAAACAACAACAACAGCTTTCAATTGGAATTGATTAAAATATGTTCATTTTTTCCCTTTTTAGTATTTTTGCGGTTTAGAGAAGAGTATTATTTTGGATCAAAAGGCGGCTAATGTCATCATCAAGTCAACACGTGAAATACTTCTAATATTTTTCGAGTCCGCATAATTACGACTTATGGTGCTACAAAAATATTTACAGGAGAGACAAAAACAAAGATAAAAAAAAAAAAACAAAAAGGAAGGTATATTACAAAATATATCTACAAAGTTATACACATTCATTTCTAACTAAAAACTTCCAATCAATCCTTAAGCACAATTGCCTAGATTCATAAACGTGAAAGATGCTTAATCTGGTTATTGGATTGTGCAAACAGATCAAGACATCGTTTAGCAGAAATAGATCAGAAAGCGAAAGAATCTCACTCAGTAAACAAGCATTCATGCACTTTTTTGGATTCATAAGTTCAGTGGTTATCATCAACTTGCTCACCTGAAACAACAGATATGCTGATGTTTACATCTGTTGTATTTTTTCATAGAACCATTAACTTTAAACTCTTCTACAGTATATGCTATGCTTACGGACATAACTCCAAGGGGACATGTATAAGAATCAAAATACGCTATAATAAAATGAGGTAGAAAAACTTAAAGTCTCTGCTAAGACTTTCATACCTTTCTGAGCTGTTTTCTTTTTGTTAACCTCTTCATACGTATACTGGTAGAAGGAAATTATTTCATTACGTTTTTTTTTTTTTTTTGATTTTCTGTGCAGTTCACGTTGCAACAACACGCTAAATATAAATACACATTAGGGTTGAGCATGTCAAGATTACTACATTGGAAAAAAAAAATGGAAAAACAGATATGAATTCACTTCTTTGATTATCGTTTATTCAAATAAGAACTAAAGCTGATCACTATATATCCATCAAATCTTGTACTTTTGCTTCACACTGCATTGAAGTTCACTAGGTGTACAGTTTGCCATAATCATTCATTTTTTTTTTTGTTTATCAAAAAATAGTAACCTCACGGTCCGCGTTGTAAATCTACAGTTTCATATTTTCCCGTTTTGAAGCTAAATCCGAAACTAAATCGCACAAAGGGATATCCAAAAAAAAAAAAATTGCTACTGACAAAAACAGAAAGCTCTTCCCCCCAATTTTTTCCCGAAAATTCTTTTTGGTTTTAAACAGATTTTGCTCTATAAATATTATAAAGGTCTTTATAGTTTCATAGGCAACAATTCAAGAGATCTCAACTACAGCAACTTATAGCCTATCTATTCCTTTTCAAACCGTACTAAAACTCAATTAATATCTGCTTTGGGGTTTTAATCATTCACAAATGGAAACCAATAATTTATTACCATCAGATATTAGCCAGCTGAAGAAGAAGATTCTAAATAGATCAGCTTCTTTCAAAAAGAAATCATCGAATGATCAACACGAATTATCAAAATACAACAATGATTTAGCTACCAATGAAGAGGCTAAGGAAGACAAAGACAATTCCAGAAAAAATAGCATTGAAGATATAGGCAGAAATACACAATTTGAGGGATGTAGTCACGCCACAGGCCAAAATTTGGAAGAGGCGGTCTCTTCAAGCAATATCAACATGAATATACAAGCCAGAGTGCTGGCCTTTCATGAGCAAAGACAAAACTTGAAAAGATCAAGCAGTATGAAAAAGCCTACAGACATCATCAACAGTCTAAGCAATAACAATAGCAATGAGGACTTTTCCCAATACACATCCAATACAGTTAATGAAAAGGAAAACCCACTCACTTCTCACTCAGAAAACTTTTTGCCAGAAAAAAGAGGATCTATTGGGAATTCTTCTTCAAGTACTCCTATAGATGTTGTTAACAAACCTCTCCCTCCGCTCCCTACTGATAAAAAAAGAACAAATGCAGCTCCACAAGAAAACATAGATAACAACTCAATTGCAAACAAAACAGCTAACCATAATAGCAAACTCATTGAAAAGAAGCTTCAAAAGATGAGTCTTTTGCAAAACCGAGGCAAAAATCTGTCTAGCTTTCTACCTAGAAAAAAGATATTTGATGACGAAACCTCAAGTGTCAGCTCCATTGTAACAACAGACTCCGAACCAGACTTTGAGAACGAATCCAACAACAAAAGAGGTAGTCTACCTCAGTTGCCGAATAACAGCACTGTTAGTATAGATAAAAGTAGAAAAATGTCTTCCTCCCCTACACAAACAAGACATTTTTCTTCAAAGCCTTCAAGTCCATTCAGAACAACAACATTTGGGATGAACAAAGAAGCATCTGAAAGGGAAATGAATCCAAAGAGAAAGGCTCCGCCTGTGCCTTCCAACTTTCAGTTTCCACCATCAAACACAGTTGCTAGCCAGCAAAGCCCAACACCTATACAAAACAGATCTCAACAAAAGGTCAAAATGGGGTTGAGTGCCAGAAGGGGCTTGAAGCTGGACATATCCAAAATGCACAAGTCAAACTTGTCCACATCTTCAGTCAATTCGAACGGAAAAAACCCAGCTGAAGCAAACATGAAGTTTCCTGCTTATTCAAGCAAGCCCTCAGTGGACATGAGTCAGAGCACAGATTCATTATCCTCAACTGATAGCATGAGATCCTTAATGAAAAACAATGCCAACTCGTCTCAATTGTCAACCAAGAGAAACATCAATCACCGAAATTCATTGAACACAAACGGGACAGATTCCTTGAACACCAACAATCCAAACAACAGTATAGGGTCTCTTTCAGGGGCTGGGTCGATTTTTGCCAACTTTTCCAAGTATTTGAACATCAAAAACGGTTCTTTGAATTTTGCTGGGAAGCTATCTTTATCATCAGATGGGATAAACTTCTCCAATGGATCATCCTTTTCCATAACGTTGGATGAGCTGGAATACATCGGCGAACTTGGTAGAGGAAATTACGGTAATGTTTCCAAGGTGTTGCACAAGCCAACTCAGATCATCATGGCCATGAAGGAGGTTAGATTGGAGTTAGATGAAAGCAAGTTCCGCCAGATTTTGATGGAGTTGGATGTTTTGCATAAATGTAGCAGTCCTTACATTGTTGACTTTTACGGTGCCTTTTTTGTTGAAGGTGCTGTTTACATGTGTATGGAGTGTATGGATGGTGGGTCCTTGGATAAGTTGTACTCAGGCAAGGGTGCTTGTGATGAAAGGGACAATCCTCTAGGTGTTCCCGAACCCATTCTTGCGAAGATTGCCATTGCAGTGATATCCGGACTGAAAGTGTTGAAGGATGATCACAACATCATTCACAGAGACGTCAAGCCCACTAACATTTTATGCTCAGCCAAGGAAGGAACCGTGAAGCTTTGTGACTTTGGAGTATCAGGTAACTTAGTTGCCTCCTTAGCCAAAACAAATATAGGATGTCAATCGTACATGGCGCCTGAAAGAATCAAATCGTTCAATCCGGATGCAGCCACATACACAGTCCATAGTGATATTTGGTCCTTAGGATTGACTTTATTGGAAGTTGCCCTAGGTACATACCCATATCCACCGGAAACCTTTGACAACATTTTTTCTCAATTGAGTGCCATAGTTGATGGGAAACCACCATCATTGCCAAAGGACAGATTCTCTCCACTGGCCCAAGATTTTATAAATTGCTGTTTACAAAAGGATCCCGAAAAGAGACCTTACTACAGAGAGCTTTTGGAACACCCATGGTTGCAAAAGTATAAACAGGAAGATGTTGACATGTCAGGATTTTTCACTGAAAGGCTTAAAAAAATACGCGAATATGAAATAGAGCATAACATACATGAAGGCGACCAAGCAGCTAACAAAGGTGAAAACAAAAGCTTCATGAACACATCGATGAGCAGCGAGTCCAACAGCATACCCCCCTTGCACAGAGGTGGCTTGATGAGCAGTTAATAACTATATATTTTATCTTGTAAAGCTTCAATACAAAGCATGTAACGTTAAACTTAAGGATGCGAATATGGATGAGCAGTGGATATATGGGCTCCCGCAATCAGGATAATATCATGTCGCTTATCGTTTTGTCGTTAAGCGAGAACCACGTGAGCCATATACTTTTTTGCTTCTTTTGACCCTTTTTTTTTCGGCAGAAAAAAAAACGCCAGTTCAAGATTCTGATGAATTTTTCAAAAAATGAAGATGATGCATTAGTGGAAAAAAAAAAGAAAAAGTAAAAAAAAGTAATATAATTTTATAGACATAGTAACAACATTGATGTGCATCTACTGACCATATACAAGAACTTAGAGAGCTCCAAAGATTATAAACAGACAATAATCATAAAAATATCTTTCCAAAAAATAACTGTAACATTTTAAAATTCATCAATAACATATGGAAGACACAACTAACTTCAAAAAGAAAACTCGATCTTCTAGTAAGAAAAGCAACAGCAAAAACTCCAATACAACAGTACTGAAATTTTCAACTAAACAATTCAAGGAACACAGATCTCTTGGCCATGTTTTAAGAGATGTGATATCCAACCTGAGTGATTACTTATCACCTATTTTCAAGCTTATCTTTCCTAATTTCATAGCCGTGCACTATGCATACATTATTTTCACTACTTTGTTGTGTTCTCTTATGATGCTACCTATAACCAAACAATCAGATGCACAATATATTGATATCTTGCTTCTTGCAGCATCTGCCACATCTCAAGGTGGATTGAATACAGTCAACTTAAACACACTATCAGTTTGGCAACAGGTTTGCTTGTACCTGTTCTGTTTTTTGACAACCCCCATATTCATCCATTCTGCTTTGGCCTTTGTGAGATTGTACTGGTTTGAAAGATACTTTGATGGGATACGTGATTGGTCCAAGAGAAATTTCAAGACAAGAAGAACAAGAACACTTTTACATAGAAACATGATGTCCACAAACACGCAAACCCCAACACTATTCACAAACAAACCTTCTTTGTCAAAAATGATCAGTGGGAGAAGATCCGATAGACAAATGACCAGCTACATATCACCAGACACCAGGACCAAGAGTCAAACAACGCAAGGCTCATATGGAAGAAAAAACACAAGCAGAAATTATAGAGACAACATTGCAAATGACGGTTCAGTCATAGACTTTGCCAAGCCACCGAAGAAGACTGAAGTCACGTTTGGCGGTGCGGACATAGACATCCAAAAAAGACAACAAAACAACGTAGTGAAATCAAATTACACCTTGCGGAATGACAGCAAAGGCCACGACAATGTCCAGTCCCCACAGCTGGATCCGCTGAGTGCATCGAAGGACCCTCGTAAGCCTATAAAGAAAAGAAACACAGAGGAAGGTGAAGATTTCCAAAGTAGGCTTTTCAGAGGTGAGGCCATTTATAGAGATGAAGATGATGCCATCACTGATGACAATGCAAAGACGGATGATGAAGTTGGAAAAAATGAAAACAGCATGTCTGTAGATGATGGTGCTGATGAGGCACCAATAGACAGAGATGAGGACATGGACTCAGCATTGCCCATCGATGAGGATCCTGACTACTTCAACCAAAGTCATCCACACTACAACCCAACTGGCGAGCTGAAAGTCCATGACCAAACGAGTGCTAAATCCGAACCAATATCAACTGATGATGAAAGCGAAAAAGCCGAAGAACCCCAGCTTCATTTTGATATACCAAACAAGCAAAAAAAGTCACCGAAGAAGAGGAAGTTGGGAGACAGAACCAATTCAGGGAGAAGAATGAGCTTGTACAAGGCTATGTCAGCAAGTAAACTTGAATTGAAGAACAAATTCCAAAGTCTTACCAACAAGGCATCCCTCAATAATGATTATGAATTGTCGAACATGTCCAACCCTGAAAATGTACACAGCATTGATGAATTAGTGGACATGGACAACCTAAGTCCTGAGGAAATAGAGCAGCTCATCCGTGATCCCAAGTTTCAGGATCAGATTTACAAATCTTGGAAAAAAAGCAATTCCCACAACGGATCTGGGGAAAGATCGAACTTCAAAGGCTTTGGGAGGGCATCTTCAGCACTGTCGTTGCCTAGAATGAACACATCTGTATCCAACTTCAACAGGAAAAAAACCATAGAGAACCAAAGAAGCAACACAAAGAGTTCTGTGTCAGAATTGAACCACAGGGATTCTGACTATTCAAAAAACTCAGAACAAAGCCAAAACATCCCACAGTCCAATGAAGCCTTTGTTGATGATGGGATGGATTGGGAGAATGGGAAGGTTGCCAACACTGGCTATGGACAGAGCGAGGACGATGTGGCTGTTGAGTTTGATGATTCAGACACATCTTCAGATGAGGATTTCTCGAACGATGACCAGGACGATGATGAAAGCTACGACTCCGAGGACTACGATGACGACAACATTGATCTTGACTACAACTACAACAACAATGATGACTATGACGGCTTTGAAATTGTCCCAACTAGTAATGTCAAGATTGGCAGAAACTCCAAGTTTGTGGGGTTGACCGATGCACAGAAGGAGGAGCTGGGTGGTGTGGAGTACAGGGCACTGAAGCTGTTGTGCAAGTATCTAGTTGGGTACTATTTAGGATTCAGCTTGCTTGCCATCCTACTGTACACAGCCTGGATTGGTGCACACAAGTCAAAACCACTGGATAACTATACGGGGAACAGTAATGCCATCAAAACTGCCCAATTGGCGCTGAAGGATTATGGAATAAATGAGATCTGGTGGGGATTCTTTACTGCATCTTCTTCCTTTAATGACTTGGGGTTGACTCTAACTCCAAACTCCATGGCAAGCTTTAGCAGAAGTTCTTATATGCTGATATGGGGGATGTTTTTCATTATCATTGGTAACACGGGGTTTCCAGTTTTTCTAAGATTTATCATTTGGGTTGCTAACAAGATGAGTCCTCAGTTTTCACAGAGAAAGGAGTCGCTCCAATTCTTGTTGGATCACCCCAGAAGATGCTTTACTCTATTGTTCCCTAGTGGGCCTACATGGTGGTTGTTTTTCATATTGATAGTACTGAACGGGTTTGATTGGATCATGTTCATTATTTTAGACTTTGGATCTGGCAGCCTGAAAAGTTCACTAGGTGAGGGGTGGTTTAGAGTCTTGAATGGGCTATACCAATCTGTGTGCACAAGAACAGCTGGATTCTCAACAATTAACATCTCCCAGCTGTCACCAGCTGTTCAGGTCTCATACATGTTGATGATGTATGTGTCTGTGATGCCGTTGGCCATATCCATCAGAAGAACAAATGTTTACGAAGAGCAATCGCTGGGTATCTTCCATGACTCTCGAGAGCTGAAGAAAAAATTGAAAAGACAGTACACAAAGAGAAGCGTTGGTAGTAGGGATGAGTCTATACACGAACCTTTAGTGAAGGATGATGAAGGCCCAGATGACACCCAGATTGAAAACCATGCTTCATCATTCATAGGAACTCACTTGAGAAGACAGCTGTCTTTTGATTTATGGTTTTTGTTTTTGGGGCTGTTCATAATTTGTATATGTGAATCAAAAAGAATAGAGGACGTCAATGACATACACTTTGCCATCTGGACAATTCTGTTTGAGATAGTCAGTGCGTATGGAACCGTTGGATTATCATTGGGGTATCCAAACACAGACACAAGTTTCTGTGCTCAGTTCACAAAGTTGAGCAAATTCATAGTGGTTTTATTGTTGCTCAGAGGAAAACACAGAGGACTACCAAACTCCTTGGATAGAGCCATCATGCTGCCAAGTGACTACTTGCAACAGCTGGACAATAAAAACTACAGACTGGTGAACGATAACACTGGTGAGGAAGAACCTGGGGAGCTTTCAGATGAGATGAGTGATATGGCAAGCAACAAGGATGAAGAAGAGGACCTTGGAGGAGACAACAGTTTGAGTAACATACGCAAGACAAGACAAAGCGTTGTTGAAAGGGACCCGGTGTTACATTATCTGAACAAAAGAAAGGACCAAGCAAAGCACTTTGTTCATGAAACAAAACATGCTGTATTGCATCATGACTGATACAATCAGTGACAATATATATTCAATGAGAAGATTTTATATTTTATACTTTTATTAAATGGAAGAACAAAAAAAAATAAAAATAAACACACAACGGCGATAAGTCAAATGGAGCGGCGGAAATATTCACATATCTCCACCGGAACTAGCGGGATTACAACTTGGATGGAACCATTTGGACAGGTGATAAGCACTGACACCTGGCACAATTAAAGTTAGACTCGATTCCGCATTGTGTGGATCATTGAGGATTCTTCTGTGGATATTCCAACCAGTGTTAGTGTTGTTGTGAACCTGATGAATGTTGTATTCAGCTGATGTCTTACTGCCACTACATAGAAGAAGCCCTGCACACACACACGTTTCTTTTTTTTTAACCACTGCTGGGATTACCTGTTTAGGCAATGGTGTCTGTCAGTTGCCCTTGTTTCAAGCCCAAAAAAAAAAAGAAGAAAGATTTTCTATGGGTGTTTTCACCCTCAGACCAGAGCGCCTTCTGCGTGTTTTTCTAAGGACTGACTCCTCAATGTTTTGCTTTTTTTTTTTTTTTTTTTGAAGTG